>PVHP010027185.1:0-24063 GCA_004024765.1 Zapus hudsonius | reverse complement strand
TTCTGGCAGGGAAAACGATGGCATGAGCAGAGGGCTGGACATCACCTCTGCCACAGCACTGCAAACAGCGGCAGGAAGGTGTGCCAAATACTGGCAAGGGGAAGCTGGCTTATAACCCCCATAAGCCCGCCCCAACAACACAGCTCTACTGAGGTTCTAATTCCCGAATTGCCATCAGCTGAGTATCGATCTATCAGAATACAGTCATTTGTTTGTGGGGGACACCTGGATCAAACCATGACAATTATTATTGAGGTCTTTAGGGGGTCTCTGTACTTCTGCTGTAGGTTGTGTTGAAAATCGTTGGTGTCTATCTGGCTCATCCTGTGTTGACTGATTGGCTGTGGTTATGGGTCTCCTGTCCATCCCACCATGCTCTGTGGGGATCCGTATGGATCCTCCACTGTAGGTCTGGTGTGGCTCATCTCCTGCCAGGATTTCAGCTATTGGCCTGCGGTTCATTGGTAGGGTTGGAAGACCCACTGCTCTCTCGCTGCCTTCTGAAAGATACAAACAGAATCTCCATCGGGGAGTGAGATCAGTATAGGTTAACTGAGATACACATTTCTGAATTAGCTAAATTCTATTGTTAGTAGCCTCTTTGTAAATCACTCATATAGTGCATCCCTCTTTGGGAGCCTAAGATTCTGGTTCCTGGTGCATTTTGCCCTGAGTCCCCAGTTCCAGTTAAGGGCTCCTAGTCACTGAGTGGATTATTTGGCCAAATTAAAAGCTGTTGATTGCCTCCCCCATGCTTTGGCTCCTCCATTGCACAAGTGCTCCTTACTTGGTTCGCTGTTCTCTCCCAGTAGGAAGTGTGTTCAGCCTACTACTTATCCTAGCTCTGTTACCAGCCAGGAACAGGGCAAGATGCCTACGCTGGCCCCTCTGCCCTCTGTCTGAGTTTGTGAAGAAGTCTTGGCTGTCCTCTGCTAACATACATAGGAGAACCCAGAAGTGTGCTGGGTCCACAGCAGAGACTGAGTATATGCCACTTATGAAGATCACTGTCAAAGAGAACATTCCCAACAGGGTGTGGTTGAGTTCCCACAGTGTGCAGATGAGAGATAAAACTCTACCACTGCCCTCCAGGAGCTTGGAATGCTGAGATGATTACTTACCTTCTCTCCAAACAGTAATTAGAGCTGGCAGTGGGTAGTAACCACCCTCAAAAGGAAGAAAGAGAAGGTGATACTTTTGGCTGACAGCTTAGCACTGAAGTTGCCTCATCACCTCCCAATGAGCTTTGCAGCTTCTACCCTCCCCAGATAAAGCTGATGTGGCCCAGGAAGCATGAGTCTTCCCCAGAGGAGGCTGACAGCCACGGGGAGCCAGGGGCAACTCGAGTACTGCTTTCTGCCACCATCGTTATGGCAGAGGAGCAATGGCTTCTGAACAGTTGTCTTTAGCCATGAAGCCCTGGTTGAGGCCAGAGTCCCTTTGGTCTGGAGAGATCCCCTATGTCCACCCTGCCAACCCTGCCTGCTCTTAAATCATGTCTATCCATTTGGCCACTGCTCCCAATCTTAGTCCAGCCCCCCCATTACAATCAGGGTAATGTTCCTTTTTCCTCAGGCTCCATGGCAAGAAATGAAGGTGCTGTTAATGAAATATGAAATCATAAGGAGGGGCTGGAGAGATGGCTCAGTGGTTAAAGGTGCTTGTAGAGCCTGATGGCCTAGATTCAATTCCCCAGTACCCATGCAAAGCCAGATGCACAAAGAGGCACATGCATCTGGAGTTTGTTTGCAGTGGCTGGAGGCCACAGCATGCCTATTCTCTACTCTCTCTCTTTCTCTCTCTCTCTCTCTCTCAAATATTTTCTTTAAAAAATCAAAAAGAATATTTTACACATTGGCAAGTTCTTGAGATGCAATTCTGTCTTCCTGCCAAGGACAATGGTCTTTGTCTCCAACTTGGCATGTAACAACGGGACATCTCTAGAATTCTTGGGCATTAGCAGTTTATGAGCTGGGAAGAGTCATTTCCAGCATGAGGTGTATGGTAAATACTGCAAGCAGCCTAAAACAATTGGGAGATGGCTCAAAGTAGAGGCTATGTTTAGATGACAGTTATTGCAGGTGATGGACACAGTAGTTTGTGAGACCTGTTGTATGTCATGAGATTTTTCACTTATCCAAAATAATTCTGTATTCTACAAAAATCATTCCTTTATAACTTGCATTTTATTAAATAAGATGTATGAATCCATGTATACCTCTACTACTCTGTTAATCAGCCTCAAGATCAGTTTTTAAAATTGATTTATTTTTTACATGCATCCGTGTGTGTGTGTGTGTGTGTGTGTGTGTGTGTGTGTGTATTCTATAGTCTCTTGTTACTTCAAACAAACACTTATGCAAGCTTATGCAGGGGGCTAGGGAATTGAGCCCAGACCTACAGGCTTTCCAAGTAAGCACCTTTAATCTCCTCAGTCCCACCCAAGACCATTTTTAAAAGTAGGGAGATGGTTCCATGGTTAAAGGCACTTGCTTGCAAAGACTTATGGCCTGGGTTTGATTCTTCAGTACCCACATAAAGCCAGATTCACAAAATGGTGTATGTGTCTAGAGTACATTTGCGGTGGTAGGAAGCCCTGACACATCCATATTCATTCTTGTTCACAAATAAACAAAATAATTTTAATAAGAACACTTTAATAGTATTAATCATGCTAATAAACACAATTCTATATTCAATTATAACCATGAATAATATGTCTGATTTGGCTACAAGCTACAAACCAATACTAGTCAGTTGATTTTAGTTTTAGCCTTAAATGTTTAAGCTGCTCCTTAATACTGTGATGGTGTATAAACTCTACACCTTCATCACAGATTTAGCAATGTAATTAATAACAGACAACTCAGAATACTATTGCAATTTGCACCAGGTAAGGCATAATCGTTAGGCAAAGTTAAATAACATGTACTTTTTCTTTGAACTTTGTGGTATTTAGCATCAGGCTGGCCAATCCTTTTAAGTTTAATTTATAGAATTTTGGCAAATAATTCTGTTATGTGTTCACTTGTTATTGGTTGAGTGTACACAAAAGAATTATTAGGAAATATTAAGAACTATTAGAAAGGTTGGGTTGGGGAGATGCTCAGTGGGTAAGAGCACTTGCTGTACACGCAGGAGGTCCTGAACTTGCTCCCTAGCACCCATGAAACGTGTTTTTAAAGTGTGTTAGGTGTAAAGGATGCTGTTTCCATGGCCACCTTGTACTCACTAACCACTTCAGAAGTAGAATGTGAACATGGTGTGTGACATCTCCTACGTGTCCTTCCCAGACCCCCATTCCCTTTTCTGCCCTCTCAGAAGAAACCACTCAGGAGTTATCCTTCATTAGACGGTTATGTAGTTACTTGAACTGCATGTGACACAAACAATCCTGCCCGTATTGCTCTACAACTTACGTTATTTTCCCTCAAAGATCCCCGACAGTCTTCCATGTGCCTTTGGACTTGTGGTATGTCCATTTTCATTGCTTTATAGTATTTCATTCCAACACCACACTAGTAGTTCTTTATCTCTTTCATTTTCCTATGTACTCTGTACCTCTTCTACACAATACCTGAGCTGTTGTGTCATATGCGTAGAGGTGTGCATGTATCAGGGGTTTCATTATAACCCTGGAGGGTAGCCTCTTATGTCAGAGGGCATGTGGATCTCTAGCCTTTCTAGGAATAGCCAGCTTGTGCTCTGAGCTCTCCAAATGTCTCTCCTTGCATTGTAGTCAAATCTATGAGCTGTTTAGTAAATTATTTTTATTTTATAATATCTCCCATCCCAGAGATCTAATAAATATTGAATTTATTTAAGAGAATAACCAAGTGGTCATTTTTGGTTTTCTTTGCAGATATATCACAAGCTCAGCAAGGTACAGCACATGACTGTCTACGAGAAGGAAGCCATACCCAGCAGGTTCTTCTATAAGAGGGGGAAATTTGTGTCTCCTCTGACCTTGGTGGCTGACAAAGGGTGGTTCATAACTGAGGTAATTATTAAATATATGACAATGCATTCAATATGAAAATTCTATCAAGCATCCTAAAGAATACTTTTGAGTTTATAGGTATCATTATTTCCTTCATTAGAGAATCAAAAGGTGGGGTCAGGTGACTTGGTAGAAATAAACTGTAGGCACACACTCTCACATGAGGCCGGACCTACAGTTTCAACTTCATGGCTCCAGACCTTCTATATTGTAGCCATAACTCAGGCTAACAAGTAACCTGTTCAGTTTAAAGCAGAACCATTAGACCAAAGCAACTGATCAAGGCACTGTGAAGTCAGGAGAGGACCAGCTTTGCTGTCACCTTTAAGAGAAATCTTATTCTATAATAAGTGAAAAATATTATGTAAAGTGGACTATTTTAAAATTTGCAAGAAAAGTGCTTCAAGCCATTGTTCCTACATCACTGACCCCATCGAGCACTTAATAAAATTTGATGGAATAAAATACATGTACCCATAAATGGGTAACACACTCTAGTACGTAACCAAGTTTCACCAAGTCAATGCTCATTTTTTTCTGATATTTTAATAAAACGTACAGACTGCTAAAAAAAAGAGAAATATTAGGAAAATAGATCCACACAGATCCAGGTCCCCAGTTTTCCAAGAGGAGATTATCGTGCAATTAAAAAAACTCACATGGCTTCATTGTGTAACTTAATATTGAGTAGGACAAGTATTACTTCTTTCTTTCTCTATAAAAATT
This sequence comes from Zapus hudsonius, assembly GCA_004024765.1. Taxonomy (NCBI): domain Eukaryota; kingdom Metazoa; phylum Chordata; class Mammalia; order Rodentia; family Dipodidae; genus Zapus; species Zapus hudsonius. Next base: position 19,337 of record PVHP010027185.1, on the reverse strand, counting down.
GATTTTATCATTTGTCAACTTGATTTTTTCATATTTCTTAAAATGATAGGTTGCATTTTTGTCCCTTACCCAAATTGTCTCATGCCTGAGTGACTTCAGCAGGCTTTTGCTTGTCTTCTCGGATACCTGGACTCAGCAAGATCTTGAGTGCATATGATATGGGACAGTGTGGGAAGACTCCATCATCTAGGAGAATCCACTGTCAAACCATGTGTGTAATCTATTCCTGAAGAGGACTTGGGTTGCTTGAGACATGAATTTGAAGGTGGAATACTGTGCTTAGATCAGAGTGCAAAAAAGAGTAGTAGTTGAGGCCAGTGATCCATAAGACCCAAGACAGTAATTCTCTGGAGAGAGAAGGAGCAGGTGGATGATCAATAAAAATATTGTGAGTGAATTCTAGTAATCTTGGCATGAAAAATTGGGGACTCTGTGACATGAATTCAGTTCAGGAGAACTGAGGTGTCCTTGTATGCTGGCAAGGGAAGCATCTGGTGTCCAGGGACAAAACAGATCTGGTTGGAACTTTGGCAGCAGAATGAAGAGGCTAGCCAGGTCCAGATTTAGCAGGCTTTACCTTTTTCTGCCAATCTGTCTCTAAGGTTGGAGGTGGAGGCAGGGGGATAATGAGCTTATGTCAGCCTGGGCTACATGGCTGACCCTGATTCAAACAGAAAAAATACACAAAGTAAAAGAAGGTCTCCAAGAGGGCTTCTAGCACTGTTACCTCCAAGAACCAAAACACTTCTCTTCACTTTATCACACTATCCTAAATTCACTCGGAGTGAGATTATTTTAGCCTTTCCATTTATTGCATGTACATGTGTGTGCATATTAATACATACAAAAGTAACATATCATGATGAGAAAAGCACACTCAGTTTTATTCATGTAATTTATGGGGTTTGGGACACATTAACATGATGTTTCTCAGGGTCTTGCATCCAGCATATCTGCAGTCAGCTGGTGCACCTGGGAAGACCTTGCATCGATAAAGTGAACTTTGCAAGTCACAACAAAGAACTTTCTGTTTGAACTTGCTTCGTTTAATAAAATTCTACTAAAGTAGCTTTGAATTTTTGCAAGTAAATAAACCACTGGGGCAATGCTGCAGTCCAGTGCTACTCATATTACAGTGCTACTCATATTACAACAACAATGTGCTATCTGTTGTTTGCTTCCTAGGGTTTAACTGAAGTCAAACACACTGAGAGGCTGAGTTGACTCACAGTAGGGAGATTAAAGAGGTACAAGGTAATTTGGGGGGAGGGGTAATTTGGTGGATGCAGGGTAAGGTAGGAAAGTGGCAAAGCCAGAGGTCACCATGGAGATCTTGGACAGCTAGTGAGGAAAGGTCACAATTCCAGTGGGAAATGCCTTGGTTCCCTCTAGGAGGGTGGAATTCTGATGACTTGGACATGGAAAAAGGAAGGTTTCTTCCAAGTTGGCAAAGGTTTTGTCTGGAAAGTAAATATGATATCCCATTTGTAGCACATCCAGCAAGAAGACACACCTTCACAAGAGTGGCAGATCAAAGGGTGTCAGCTAAGAAGCTCTTGGTCATAAGTCATAGACCATTTCTTGTTTTTTTTGGGGGGGAATTGGCTTTTTGAGAGAGTGGGGTCTGGGCTGGCTTGGATCGACCATGAAGCTCAGGTTGGCCTCAAACTCATGATTCTTCTGCCTCGCCTTCCCAAGAGTTGGTATTTCAGGTATATTACATGATGCCTGGCTTCATAAACTAAATGGCTTCAATAATGAGATTTTACTATCTCACTTAACTAATAGTCTAGAGGTAAGAGGTTCCAGGGTTGTTTAACTCAACCACTCAATGACATCAAGTTCCTGAGGCAACTCTACCTTTATTCTGCTTTGCCTTTCAAGATCTCAAAGGAACAGCTGGGAATGTAGCTATCAGACCCTGTCAAAGTGTCCCAAAGTAGGAAAGACATGATATGACTTCTCTTTGCATGTACCAGGGAACTGGGGTCTCCTTTCTGAGTTCTTAGTCTCATTAATAAGATAATTTATTTAAAAAAATGACAGTGTTTGAGAGGAAAAAAAATCATAGGGAAGATAATCTCTAAATCTTGGCATCTGTTGGGAGGAGGAAGACAGATAACAAGAGAGGAAGTCAAGTCAGTGGGTTAGGGTCCAGAAATTGGACAGGCTCAGCAATGGAGGTCAGCGAGCAGCTACATGGAGGGTGTTCAGAGAAACAGTGAGAAAATCCAGAGTGTCTGGATAAGCATACTTAAGATTTTGGCCAGGATCAAAAGAAGAGACAGAGAGAAAACAGAAAGTTATGATTTTTAAATTTAGATCTTGGAAATATGGGCAGACTTAGGAGTGAGGATCAGTGAGCAACTACATTGATAGAGGGGCTTCTGAGGGCTTAAGTACATCATCTAATTAAGGGGATAAGTACCCCTCAGAGCATGTTTTTTAGGGGTGGTGTGATAATTTCATCCAGGTACACACACACACACACACACACACACACACACACACACACACACACACACACACATTTAAAAAATTGGGCCAGAGATTATGAAGCAGTGCTTCACTGCTAGATTCCTGTCTGAACTGAGAGAAACCCGAGCTTCTACAGGAGGCCAATATTTTTCTCCAAAGGAAAGATTTATTTTGAAAACTGGCAAAGGATATGAAATGCCAGGCTCAATTCTAAAGTCTGTGGTTGAATGGCAGTTAGGCCTAGACCCAAAATATTTGGAGAAATGCAGACAATCTGGGGAGTATGGCTTCTGAGTGGTAGTGGCAGCTAGCATTGTATTGTCCAGGCCCAACTAATTGAACTCCAGGGAGTCAGACAGCGAATGCTTGTAGCTCCACGGTGTAGGATAGCCTGTGGAAGCTGTCTGGGAACACATGTGTACTCTCCTCCCCGATTGGCATGCTCCAAAAGACATGATCCAAGAAACAGAGAAAGAGAAAAAGAACCGCAGTCCACTTACTGCTTCCCTCCAACAAACACTGCTCCAATCCAAGGATTGCTGTTCTCTTAATCCCTGCTGATTTTGCTGTCTGGCATTTTCCATGTCAAGGATCAAGCTGTGTGTGACAAGGAGCTCTCCAGGGTCAGTCCCAGGGGGCCTGAGGCTGAGCAATGAAATCCTGTTTTAGAAAGAGAGAGAGAGAGTGAGAGGGAAATTTAGAGGCACATACATGGAGTGGTTATCAGCATGTGGCCAATGCATGTCTTTTTTTCAGATCACCGCTCCCCAGGGGCTCTTAGGGGTTCTGCAATGGAAAACCTCTCTTGAATATAGCAGAGAGCTAAGCTAAAACTATGGTGCAGTGAGACTTTTCCTGGGAGACATGAACAAATGTCTATTCACTGCAGATAGGGCAAACAATTCTAAGTGTAGCTTGGTGAAACAATGATTGGGGGGCAGTATTTACAGTAGGAAGGGTGACTCTTGAGTGACTCCATCATCCCGAAGCCCACCCATCAAACCTGTGTCCCTGGAGCTCCTTGCACATCTTACAGGCAGCTGCATCTGAGAAACTCTTCCCCTAGTCACTGTTCCCTGCCTACATATTCTTGGGGCAAGGTTTTATGAATCTCCAAACTTTCCACACTTCCTGAGCCTTGTAAGTTTCATGACCTTACTGAATCTTATGAGTCTCCTCCTCCCTCCAGGAGAGAAAGTTTCAATTTGGACCATAGCTCCACCTTAAATAGAGCAGCAGATTCAAGCCAGTCAAACTGTCACTGGCTCACTGGAGTTTTTCCTGACACCTCTTCGAACGTGAACATTATTGGTTGCCCTTTTCAATCTGGGAGGATATCAGAAATTTATTTCCAGGGAGGGGGGTGTGTGTCTGCTTAAACTGTGTCACAGGAAAATATAGTGCATTGAGTTTTGAGCTCCTAATACACCTGAGATATCCACACTTGGTTTATTTTAACCTGATGAGATTTCAGTAGCATTTTCTGGTGGCTCAAGGCAAAATTTAGGCTCCTGACCTCATACCTAAGAACATTTATACTTTTTGTGGTTTTATTAGTCAATTCCTTGTTACTGTGACAAAATAACAGATAGATAATCAACTTAAAATGAGTAAATGTTCCCAGACTTTGCCAAAGCAAGAATCTTGTCTGTGTGCAAACATTGAAAAATAATGAATGCAGACTGTTCAGATTGCTACCTCCTTCTTTCCATCTTTCCCTCCGTCTTTCTTGTGTCGCCATCATTCCCATCCCAAATCTGACATTTCTCATCACTGACCCTAGGCATTTCAGGTTGGCCTGAAGGAATCCTGAATAGAACTATTCAAAGAAACTGTCCCTGACAAGGATTGAACGAACCTAATCTACTGGGATTCTGATTTGGAGATAAAACGTGAATATTGGGCTGGGGAGATTTGCTTGCAAAGCCTAATGACCTGGGTTCGATTTCCCAGTACCCTCGTGAAGTCAGATGCACAAGGTGGCACATGCTTCTGTAGTTGGCAGTGGTTGGAGGCCCTGGCATGCCCTTTATCTCTCAGTTTCTGTCTCTTTATTTCTCTCTATCTCTCTCCCCCTTGCAAATAAATAAATAAAATGTTAAAAATTTTAAGAAAGTGAATGTTACATTTTATATTAACACTAAGGATGATTTAAAGGAAAGAAAAGATTAGCAGGGTGGTTGCTCACCATGCAGCATGGTGACATTTCTCCTCCCCATGTGCAGGTATGGAGGCCTGGGAGGCCCTGGAAGTGATGAGCAGATCACATTGTGATCTGTGATGACTTGAGATGATGTTGATTAATAGCGTGCCCAGCTTGTCTGGGTTTGCTTGGGGCTGTCCCACTTTAAAAACTGATGTCTTGCATTCCTGAAGTCCCCTTGGCAGCTAACTGGCACAGCTGGTTACCTTCCTGGAATGGATACATCCCCAGATAGCCATAAAGAGGAGGAAATCGTTACTCTGGCCTCTAGCCAGCTTACTCTGGTCTTCTTTTCCCCTGTGAGGCAGTATCAGGTTCTCTCACTTCTCAGGGTCTCCTCTGGGCCTGACCTTCTTCTACCAGTAATCCCCAGGGTCCTGTTCCTGAGGACACTCGCCTTCTTGATTAGTACCCCACTGAGCCCCCTCCCTGTGGCTTTTCCTCTCCAGCACCCACCACTGCTGCATAGGTGCCTTAGCGCACACACCTACTAAGGGCCCTGTTTCTCACCTTTGACAGACCTGGTGGGTCTGGTTATCTCCCCAGAATGTCACTAGGTGGCGCTGTGTGGCAGTCCATGGGCCTGATAGGGGTCTGATGGGGTGAACTCCTCAACCAGCAGCCTGAGGACCCACAAGATCTCTCTGCAGAGAAAGAAAGCTGTGCAACACACCCCATTAGCATGGCCTCATATATGTGCAGTGAGAAGACATGGGTTATAACACAAAGATGCCAAAAGCCACTAGGAAAGGAAGAAAACCATGAATGCATTCCAAAATTAAATGTATACTTAAATGTAACAGATCCATCCATTCACTTAGGTAAAATTGGCGCCTCCTCCTATGACCAGTTTTGTGTGTGAATGCATGGAGTGAGTGGGAACATGTGCGTATGTATGTGTATACATGTGCATGTGTTTATGAAGGCTAGAGGCAAGCTCCAGGGTCATTCTCAGGGATGCCGTCCACCTTTTTTTGAGGCAGGGTTTCTCAATAGCCAGGAGCTTACTAATTATGCAAGACTCACTGACCAGCTAGCCCCAGAAATCTGCCTCCTCAGTGCTGGGATTACAGGCATGAGCTATCCTGCCCAGTGTTTTACGTGGGTACTAGGGGTTGAACTCAAGGACTTTACCCATGAAGCCATCTCTCCAACCCATTATTATTGTTTATGCCACTTGTCACTTTAATAATGAAAACTGGTAGACTTACCTCTGATCACACCAGTGCCCAGTTACTTTCAGGGCTGAGGTGTTCATTATTGTGTCTAGTTGTGGAATAATGGCAACTCTTTAGACTATAATTTTGAATCCAGACAGTCTGTTGTCATTGCCTTTACCATAAGCTACATACATAGTAGGGGGCTTATGATGAATAAGTATGTGAATAACAAAATGTTCTACTTAGACTTTCGGCCTTGCTGCCTTGCCGAGTGAAAGCAGGAAAAGCAACACATTAAGTTAGCTGAGGAAGCTAAATTGGGATGTGTTGTGATCCTCACCATAGACAGCTACAAAAAAAAAGCAGTATAAAAAGTTAGCAATGCAATAAAGCATGTCCATGGAAAAATACAAGCTGGAGCTGGGGGAGGGATAATAAATAACGCAAAGTCAGGAAACAGAGTGAATGAAGTAGAGCAATTTGGGAAGCAGAAATGCTAGGGAGCAATTTATGGGGTGAGACCTGATAAGTGGGTAATGTGATATGATAGCTACATAAGCAGAGTGCTCAGCCCCATAGCAAAGCACCTCCGCCACAGCTCATGGCATCTGGTGACCAGAGTGCACTCACTTGTTGAGCACATACTGTGTGCTGGGTGCTAAGTGCGCAGTGACGTCATCCTTTCAAACTCCCACGAGGTGTGTGTTAGTATTCCTATACCCAGCAAGGAAAGTGAAGCTCACAGAAGTTACACAGCCTGCCAGGTTCACAGAGCAAGAAAGCAGCAAACTAAACAATAACTCCATGGTTAACCTAATTTCCAGTGCTCATCTTTCTGCCCACACAGAGTAGGTAAAGACACATGGTACCCGAAGACACTTCACTGCTCGGTTTCAACCGGAGCACGGCAGTAACTTCTGACTGTGGTATGGTAGAATATGCACAGAGGCTGAGAGACAAACTCAGATTCCAATCCAACTTAATGGTGTGACTCTGAGAGTGCCATTTCACCTGCGTGCTATACTTCCTTCTATTATAAATAACAAAAATAATATTGTCCACAATGAGATGCTCTGAGAATTAAGCAAACATCCCAGAATTGACTTTAGGTGAGCTGTATGAATCAGTAAATATAAACTTTGGGATCCAGTCTCAAAATTGCTGGAAGTTTAGCTGTTTTGATTCTAGTCACTCATTATGACTAGCCAATTTCACATTTTGTGTTTGAAATTTTGTAAAACTGAATTGTGTTTAGTAGGAAGTCAGCTGGAAGATGAGGAACACATGATTGGTCTGCACCTAGGGATTCACAAAACCTTCTTTAAGCTCCTGTTTCACAAGTGAGCATTTGTAGCCCAAGAAATTGTAGTCCTGAAAGTGTCAGGGACGGGGTAGCTCTGGATTCCATCCTAAATGAAGAGTCATTGAGGGAAAGGAAGACAGTGCAAGAGGAATATGAGAGACACCTCCAGTGGCTGAGCACATGGAGGAGACTGTTCCAATCTGCTCCCGAGGGTAGAGATGAAAGGCAGGACAGGCAAGGGGTCATGGTGGAATGGGTTCTGGGAGATGAATACATCGGTAGAAACCTCAGGGCTCTAGTTGCTTTGCTGATAAAATGAGGTAACTATATAGGTGCTGTATATTCACAACACTTCTACAACATCATCTGGGGATCTTATAATTCAATTCAATTCCTGCTCCAGTGCTTGAAGTTACAACAGGCATCACTGACTAAGGAGTTCATTCTCATAAGGCTGTGCCCACTTTGATGCCATCTGGGTCTTATGGCTGCCACCCCTTATTTTTGAGTTGGGTAAGATTCTCATCATCTCATTTGAGTTCAATATTTTCTTAGAACAAATCAAAGGACTCAGAAAGTGCTATGTTTGTGATGTGATTACAGTTTTCTTTCTAAAATATTTATTTAATTATTTGTGTATGTGTGTGTGTGAGAAAGAGAGAGAAAGAGAGAGAGAGAATATATATAATGTAAGCATGAATGCCAGGGCCTCTTGCTGCTGCAAACTTCAGATATGCGTGCCACTTGTGCATCTGGCTTTTTGTGGGTACTGGGGAATTAAACCTGGACTGGCAGACTTTTTAAGCAAGTACTTTTAAGTGTTGAGCCATTTCCCCAGCTCTGTGATTACAGTTTTATTATAAAGGATGCAACTCAGGACTTGCCAAATAGAAGTGATGCAAATGATGAAGCATGGAAAGTGGGGGGCATAGAGCCTCCATACCTGGCTGATGCCTGAACCAGATCCTACAGGGTTTTATATGGGGTGTCCTTCTGTAGGCACAAGTGATTATGTCATGGGTCACTTGATGAAATTCAAAATTCAGGGCCTCTACCCTCTCCAGTATGTGGGAGGCAGGGCTGAAAGGTATAATCATCTAACCAGGATATTTGTTCGTCTGGTGAGCAGTCCCCTGAAGATCAGAACTGTGAAGCTATCTAGCCCCCTAATCCAGTGACTCATCCTAGCATAAATCCCAGGGATGGGAGACAGGGGCTCATTATGGATAACAAAAGATGCTCACTCCTATCATTCAGGAAATTCCAAGGGTTTTAGGAGCTCTATGGCAGGAACCTGGGATAGAGACCAAAGATATTTTTTATTATACCACAGATACACTTTTACATCCCTTCTCTCTCTAGCATGCTGTATTTAGCGGTTCTGAAACGATTACTAGATACATTTCATCTCAGTGTGTAAGAACATTCCTTCTTAAGTACAGTGCTTGTGCATTTTAAGAGGCTGCCGCCAAGGGTATGAGCTACCTGGTATAGGACGTGGTTCAACTCTGGTTGGATGACCGTAGTCATGCTAAGGAGAAATTCTCTACCCTGAGGTGGTGAGGGGTGGACTTTGGTCCAGATACTTGCCTATCACAATGGTCCCCGTGCAGTGTGATGTCAATGATTTGTTTGATTTCAGAGTCGAGAGATGCTTCCGTTTTGGATGAACAGCACTGGGAAGAGGGAAGGCTGGCAGCGTGGATGGCACGGCTACGACAATGAGCTCATGGACATGCGTGGCATCTTCTTAGCCTTTGGACCTGGTAGGCAAGGAAATGACTGGATGCTTTTCATCAGTGTTCCTAGCCGAGTAGCTCGAACAGGGAGTAATCACACTTGGACAGGCTGGAGTGGTTTCTTTATGGTTCTCTTTATGGGCAAGGCTGAGCAAACCCAGCCGTTCTCCCTGAAATGTCTTTTGCTGGCTTCCTTTCACATGCTCCTTGGGTTTGGCAATTGTAGCCAAATACTTTTCCTTGTAAATTTTAAATCCTGAGTACATTGCAGAAAATGGATTCCACATGTCTGTGGTTCAACTTTTTTTACTTAATTCACCACATTTTTTTTTCAGAGCGATCTGATGTCCAGGAAAACTCACTGGACTCCAGTTTGCTGACAGCTCTCAGTCTCAATGTTGACAGTTTGCTTCACAGAGTGTGACTCTAACATAGCCCCTCCTTGTCGACAGCACCCTCCCCTATGGGAGTCATTGAATTTAGACTCCAACAAGAAGCTAGGGTATGTTTAAGGGCATACTAGAAAGTGACTTTGAGATTGAGTTTGAAAATGAGCCAAAGTGATGAGACTTCTTGTATGATAGTAAATTTGCTGAGTCTTCCTTGGTCAGATTATCCTACAAAGCACTGGAAGAAACTGGGTCCTGTTCTTGATCATTTAACTGACAGAATGCTGTCAATTTGCACATTGGAAAAGTTGACCACACAGTTTTATAAATATGCTGCTAGTGAACATCCTATTCTAGGAAGAAAGGAAGGAAGAGAGAGAAAGAAGTAAAGAAAGAAAGGGAGAGAAGGTGAGAAAGAGAGAGAGAAAGGATCTATAAGGAAGGGAAAGGAAGGGTTTAACAGCTATTGACAATCAGTTCATAAGCTACTGGTTCATAAGCTAATCTCTTACTACAATTTGCTGTCTATTCTTAGATATAATTACCCTGACACTTGTATTCCAAAGGAATGTTTTAGCCTAAGAATATCCAATACTTTCCTTTCAAATTGAAGGTTAGACTTAAAAACTTTGCTCTTCTCCATGTAGCAAGACCAAAGACATACCAACTCATTCTTGATATTGTTCTGTCTTGGTTCACTCTTTTTCTACAAAAAAAAAGTAGCTAAATACCACAAAGTGTCAGTATCTGCAACCTCCATGGCTGCTTGTGGGAATCTGATCTTGGAGAACATATTTTTCCAAGTCTTTTTTCTATATGTGATTCCATGTGTGATTCTTAAACCCCACAGTGCACATCAGAATCAGGGGCAGCAAACATTTATATCTGGGTTCTTGACATTGGCCTGAGAATGCAAAGGCTGTCTGAGCACATTGCTGTTAATCACCAAAATTTAACAGGTAATCTCTACGGGCTAAGCACCAAGACAGTATACAGGGCTCCAAAGTGATGGAAATTAAGAAAGGAGCTTTGAGGACTATGACAAGGTCAGCTGCAGATGAGGGAGGAGACCAGTTGGGGCATGGTCTTCATGTGGGAGAATGCCACTCATCAGGACTCTCAGTCAAAAGCTTCACCTTCTGGGAAGTAAGATCATGAATACAAAGTGACTGTCTGTGGAAGCAGTGTACATGAGCAAGTCTCTAGTGTGCTTTAAAACAGAATCAAACGTCGTCCCACACTAAAATTACTAATTACAACACTGCATGAATGCAGAGTTAAATTCAACAGGGACATTTTGTCCATTAACAGGGGCTTCCATCATTGGTTCCTCTAAAGCTAAAAGCTCTCAGTCTTCCAGGTGGAAAGACAACCTCTGATGAAATTGGACTGGGCTAATTGCAGAATGCTTCCAGGAAGATATGGCCTTGAGAGCCTCCTGCAAACCATCACGTTCCTCAAACCAACTCTCATGAAAGATTAAACAAGCTTTCGACACCGACTGTTTACTCAGAAGAAAATTTAAGAGCAAGGCCTTTAATAGCAATCTGGCTGTACTTAAAGATAAAGGCACATACCTTCTGATTCATTGTCTGGACTTCTTGCAGAGGGAAGAAACTGGGCATCCTTATGTCTGGCCAGAAAGCAGCCTTCCAAGCTAGCATTTCTGGTCGGCAAAGAGCAAGAGAAATAATTGTGAAGAGAGCCTCTCAATGGTTAATCCCAGTTTCTAATTTGAACAGCCTAGTCTTGCCCTGAAGAACTCTGCATTCAAGATAAGACAGCAGGAATGTGATTCAGTGGGTAGCCACAAGCTAATAAGCCTTGTTGAGAAAGCAGCCCAAGTTGACCAGACACAGTTTGAGCACAAAGAATCTTCTCTCTTTAGTAGACATATTTTAATATCCAAAAAGAATACCTGAACTTAAGCCTCAATTTAGGTCCAAAATGCCATCTTGAGCTCATGGAGCTTGGTGGGGTCCTTCCAAATTGGACTAGGCATTATTTGACTACTTAAGAATTTTTCTAGAAGCTTACATTCCTGCATGGTTCATCTTTGCCTTGGGCAACAAGCTCCATTATTACAGAACAGAAAGCCATGAACCAGATGGAAAATAACATTGAATTTTCCTTCCTTCTTATGTGCACAGGATTCAACTCTTGTGTTTTCAATGTAAATAAGATAACCTTTCCTAAGACTTTGTCAGAGGAACCCGATCTTGATTTATCCTGTACTTTTAAGTAAATTTTTGAAAGACTAAAACATAACATCTTGGGGATGGAGAGATGGCTCAGTGGTTAAGGTGCTTACCTGCAAAGCAGAAGGACCTGAGTTCAATTCCTTAGTACCCACATAAAGCCAGATGCACAAGGTGGTGCATGTGTCTGGACTTCATTTGCAGTGACTGGAAACCATGGTGTGCCCCTTCTCTCTCTGACTGCCTCTCTCTCTCTAATAATAATAATAATAAATAAAACATTAAAAAAATAACGTCCTGCATGACCTCCACCCACTCAAAGGGAAATGATACAGCCACATGTGATGGGCAGTGTGATCATCATACCCAGGTCACAAGACATGAAAGAGAAAGCTTTCTTCTGTATCCTTAGGACAAACTTTCTATTTATTCCTCATCTGTGGTGGATTCATCTCATGGGAAAGTGCCAGCAGTCTCCTCATCTGATTGTATAATGTACCTTGATATTGAGAGGATTCCCTTGCAGGCATGGTCTGACATTTTTCATTAGCATTACTTTGAAGTGATCTTTATCCTTCTTGCCCCACAATATAAATGGACCCGTTAAGTCATTTATACTATATTTAACCCAAAGTTTTCTCTTGTGAGCAGTTATTTTTTTTGCATATAGTGTCTGATGCTATAACTTAGGTTCCATTGCCTATCAAGTATTTTTGTCTTTTTATTCTGAAATCAACTTTAATTCTCTCAAATGGGCAAAACCCATGACTTGAGAAGTTGCCCTGGACCTAATATATTGAGTGACAGTGTTTTCTGTGTAACTTTCTTCAATTTTTTAAAGGAGCATAATTTGGTATTGGTGTTTCCAGAATAAGTTCCTGGCACTGTGTGCAGGCTCTTGAAATAAAGTATACCTAATTATTTTTGTACAACAATTAAGCTAATTATTTTCAAAGATAGGAGCTTGATTTTACATCTTCTGAACGTTCTATTTCCTTTAAAAATCTTGAACTAAAAGCACAGGCCTCCCTTGATAGATTAAAAACTCCCCCTTAAACTCAGCCTTAATGTAGCGTTGGGTATGTTGTTGAGTGTTTTGTTTGATTTAAAAGCCAAGTTGTCTGTCCGTGTTAGATTATTCATATATTTACTCTTTAGTAAAACAAATGTTTTGTATATGCCATCTCTGTGCTTCCTACAGAGAAGTAGTAGATACACTTGATCAAAATCTCTCCACCTGCACAAAGTCACCTTTCCTGCCCTTTAGTGGTAGTGCTAGAAATGCCAGCACCGTGCTCCATAATACAGTGTTATCACTGCTTCAGGGGAGACTTACAATGCTGCTTTCCACTAGGTCTCTCAGAGCCTTCTCTGGCATTTCAACTCCAATACCAGCTTGTTTATGTTCTCTATAGCTAAGTCATCTCATCCAAAACAAATGCTCACTCTTCTAATTACATTGAGAACACCATTGCTACTGCTGGTGATATCTATATCTATATCTATATCTATATCTATATCTATATCTATATCTATATCTATATCTATATCTATATCTATATCTATATCTATATCTATATCTATATCTATATCATCTATCTATCTTCATGTTACATCAAGACCAGTCATCATGATATAGCAGAAAGACAGAGAAACATTCTCCAACTACTGTGAATGTTCTGCATCCCTGGCTAGATAGAAGTTCTAGAAGATGCCCATACCACTTAAAAGGATCCCAGTACCCTAGTCTGTCTTGTCTGCCCTCACCTGTTTCCCAGTGCTCTGAAGAAATGGAATAACTTCCATTCAGCCCATTTATCTCTATGGGAAAGCTCTGTTGTTCCAAGAGAGCATGGTCAAGCACAGAGTCTGTTGCCAATTTATCTTTTAAAGACTCTCATCTCCATGAGCCATAGAAAGTGCCTTCTTCCCCTTGTAACCCATAGTTTTCCACTCTTCCACATTTGAGGACACTGGCCACAGTCATTAATGGAGCTGGATCTCCAGTCCTGCACTCGCTGGAGCCTGAGCACAATTCTCCATGTGGTGAGTCATCCTCCTTTTCCAAGTGACCAGCCATGACCGCCTGTTTATTCTCCTTTGCCTTTCAGATTTCAAGTCCAACTTCAGAGCCGCTCCCATCAGATCCGTGGACGTCTACAATGTCATGTGCAATGTAGCAGGCATAGACCCTCTGCCCAACAACGGGTCCTGGTCCAGGGTGGCTTGCATGCTGAAGGACCAGGCCAGCTCACCTCTGTCTGGCCAGCTAAGCATCTGGGCACTGGTCTTGATTCTTCTCTTTTGCTTTTCATAACATTGCCTGTCCTGCAACACTGCCAGCAAAGTGTGTCTTCATCATGGAACAGTTTTCTTTTCTTGTGTGAATAATAGCTTCATTAATACATACAAGGCCATATAAATTGTAAATACATCATTCTTGGGTTGTTTTATACATAAAAGTCCCTGCTTTAAAAAATTAAAAACATAGCCAAACTTTGTTTTACTTAAAAGTTGGGAAATCCTAGCTTTTCATTTGTTTGGCTGTATACAATTTTCTACGGTTAGTGAAGATGAACTGTAATCAGTGCTCTGCCTCCACAGAAACCAGGCTTTGAGTGTATATCCTATGATTGTCCTGTGTCCCTCTCTGTCCTTCCTAGTACAATGTTGCCCTAGAAATCAGGCCTTTATCTTTGTCATGTCCACACCCAAGGAGTATATACATGTAATATAGGACATATGAACACATAGAGGTCTGTGGCCATAATTTTGTATTTTCCCTTCCAGTTCATAGGAGAAGTGGTCTATAAGGAAGCAGTAGATGGTGTCTGTTTCTGACCTAACTCATGGAGGTTTTCACCTCAACAAAGTCTCAGGAAGGATACATCCTAGCCGAGATCACTAATAAATCAACCAAAAAAATCACTAAGAACTCACATGTTGAGGTGAAAGACATAAGTTCTCTCTCCAAATCTGATAACACAATATTTTCTCCCTTACATCGAAGAGCAGAAAACTGACCAATGGGTGCAGGCTTCTGTGAGCCTTGTGAATGGAGTGATGGCTTCTGATGGCTTTCCTGCCTCTCATCTACCTAAGACTGCCTCCTTGGACACTGACACTCTTTGGCTCCTGATTCTGGGTGTACACTACAGGAATACCTGTATGTCAATGTAGGCTTGCAGCAGATAAGAATATGAGCATATCAGCAGAAGTCTTGGCTCATTGCTTGGAATGATGGCACAATAAGTTCTATGCTCCAATAGCCTGGACTCAATACTTTCTTGTTAATGTCTACAGAGGGAATCTTTAAATAACTTGGGATTCTATAGAAAACAGTGAGGTCAGGAATGGAGACAGCACAATAGAACAGTACCCTAATCACTGACCAACTGACCATTTGATTATCAAATAGATGACAAACTGGTGGTCAAAGTGCCAACATCTCAGAGTTCTAAATTCTTTAGCAGTCCCTAGAAGAGCTAATGAGCCTGACTTGGAAGGTTTTTAGTTTGGTCACCTAAGATCTACTCACTATTAGTGTTTGGTGAAGGAGAGCTTGTAAGACAGAGGATAATATATTTTTAAATGACTAGAAGTTTACATATATACACATAATGGTTCAACTTAGTTTTTGACATTCCCATGGTGCAGAATCAATACGCATTTGATAGAATTCTATTTCAATTTTGAACTTGTATGTTTCCCCAGATTTGTATTATGCTGTGAAATACTGCCCATCAGGCTGGGAAGCAGTAACAGCAGCAACAGTAGCAACAGTAGCAAGCCATGGTTCTCAGCCAGCCACTTGGTTTAGAGATAGACTAAATAGATAAATGGATAGAGATAGTGCACTGTGATCCTCAGCTATGCGGTTCAGGAAAGGTACTGTACTAAATTTTGACTTAATGATAATTGCACCTTATGGGGTGGGCTAATCAGAGCATAGGCATATGAACTCTGTTATTTTTGCATTGAATTGAGTCTGCACTAAATGAGTCAAATCTGCCAGTGGGACTGTGTCAGAAAAGGACAACTCAACAGGTCTACTTAGGAAAAAGGAAGCCCTTACGTGGTGCTTCTGTTGAAAGATTAAGTGTCAACACTGTTTCAGAGAAGTTGGAACAGCCTTGAATGAGGAGAGCAAAAGATCACTGCTTAAAAAACACTGAGTTCATCTTCACAAAAGATACCCAAGAATTTATGTAATGTGTTGTTAAAGCTCTAGCAAACCATGGAGTCAACTGAAAAGGAGACACATCATCCTTTGCTATGTGGCTGAAAGCAAATTAGTACTTTCAGAAACTTGGTACAAGTTGTTGAAACAGACATCTATTGTTCAAAGGTTTCTTTTCCCCTAAAGGATGGTGTTTTGTTGAATTCCATGGATCCCACTTCCTTCCTTGTGGAGGAAGGATCTCTAAGAGATATTCAAGTGAGTAAGTTGAAAGTGGGCCCCCAAAATTAAGAAAGGATAAACATGTGCCCAATCTTGCATTTATCTTTCTTGTTTTGTTCTTCAGTTTCTCCCTTTCACTCATCTTTAAATTCTCAAGTTATATAACAAAATTTCAGATACTTGCCTGACAAAGTTTAATTTCTCAATTAGTAATGCTAAATAAATGAAGGATACCAAAGGAATCTTGATCACAGATCAGTAATAAAATTTAGATTCTGAGTGGAAAAAAGCCTCTTGATTAATTAAAATAATGCATATGTTTTGATGGCTTAATTATTTGGCTAAAAATTTCTTCATTTTATTTTGTAAATTTTTTAAAGGCTACCACCAGTGCAACTGTTTTAAAAAAAATATTTTTATTTACTTGAGAGAGAATATGGGTGCACTCAGGCCTCCTGCTGCTGCAAATGAACTCCAGATGCATGCACCAACTTGTGTGTCTGGCTTCATCCGGGTACTAGGAACTCAAACCCAGGCCATCAGGCTTGGCAATAAACAGCCTTTAACTGCTGAGCCATCTCCCCTATTTTGTTTTAAAGTCGAATTATTTTACTCAAATTTTCCCATCCAAATACTAACTAGGCTCTACTCTGCTTTGCTTCTGAGAGGAAATTCAGTATGTATATGACTGTAGACTTCACTTATAAATTTGTTGTGTTCCATGAGAATAAAACATGCTGGCATATATACAGATATTTCCTCCTGGATTTCTCTAAGACTTCAAGCCCTCTGAGGAGGAAGATAATTGGATGGACCTACTATGGAGAAATGAAAAAAATATTCTTTAAATTGAAGATGAGAATTAGGTCTTCTTTCCCTGCCTTGGATTCATCTCCAGAATTCAATTCAATTTTGTTCTGAAGACCTAACCATAACCATAAACCATAAACAGACACAAAGGATTCTTTCTTGCCTTTAAGAGTCCTGAATTCTAAAGTCCCAACTCCGTGCACTTTTAAAGAAAAATTTAAAAGTCACACCAGCTCTGAGTTCCGTCATAGATATACTTGCAATAACTTGTAACTTACCATTCCGCTGCTGGGACAAAATGCCTGAATGAAAGCACACTTAGGTCATGAAGTGTTTGTTTCAGATTACAGTTACAAAGAATAGAGTCCATCCCAGTGGGAAACCAGCATCGCACCATCACACTATCAGGAAGTAGAAGGATGAATGCTGCTGCTCAGCTAGCTTTCTCCTTTTTATACAGTCTAGGATCCCCAGCCATGAGGTAGCACCATCCACTGTTAGGGTGGGTCTTCCAAGCTCAATTAATCTAGTCTAGAAAATCCCTAAAAAACATGTCAGAAAATTCATGCCCAAGGTGACTCTAATTCCTGTTGAGTTGACAACCAGAGATTAATTATCACGGTCCTTCAGAGTTGTAGGTTTAAAGGATGTGGGATAAAGCTTCAGACAACACTTTAAGTCCTAAAAATCCAAGATTTAGGTTTACTCTAAGGAGAAGTGAGTCCTGATTTGATCCTAGGATGCCTAAGTCCACTGAGAATTTTCATAGTCAGCCAGTTTTGCCAGGGGCCATTGGGCTGACTTTGGCCACTAACCATCCCCAGTTGAGCCAAGCTCCAGCCCTCTGAAACCAAAGTAAATTGTAAGTCCCACTGATGGAGGGAGAAACAAAAAGAAGACCACTCAGCTTCTGTCTACCCCAATTTGTATCATTCTAAGATTCCCAATGGTTCTATCAAACAAATTTGAACATTGTTCAAGACACAGCTATTTTATGAATTTTTTAACAAGTCTTTTGCCTTTATGTAAATATCAATATATTTCTAAATGTGATTTTAAAGTAATCTGTGATAGACCAAAGTCAGCTATTGTCAACCATGGTATGAAAAAATAGCCATGTTAGACTTCTTGTACAACTTTTGAAACTTGGTCTCAGGTATATGCAACAGAAAACATACGTTGTTTTGAAATCATAAGATAGCACCTTGTACAGTGCCTTAAATGTTTAATAAATGCCACACAAATATTTGTTGAATGAGAAAAGAATAAATGTCAGTAGGGTGATTTACTTAAACTTCTGATATTCTCTTCATCTGTTGTTTCTCCAATTAAAGGGATTTTACACATTTGGCTGGCTTTTTTTTTTTCTTTTTTCCAACTGACAATTTAATTATGCTTTAATTCATGGACTGAACTCAATATTCTATCCCAGGCTTATAAAATAGATGTAAGGATGAAAGAATAGTAGGAGGAAAGAATGGAAGAAAAAGAAGGGAAGGGAGAGAAAGGAAAGACTGGATTCTATTTAAAGTACATTCAGCACTTAAATATATAAAAATCTTTATTTATTTATTTATTTGAAAGTGGAGAAAGAAATAGAAGATAAAGAGAGAGAAAGGGTATGCCAGGGCCTCCAGCCACTGGAAAAAATCCAGATACATGTGCCACTTTGTGCAATCTGATTTTATGTGGGTACTGGGGAATCAAACACAGGTCATTAGGCTTTGCAGGCAAGTGCTTTAACAGCTGTGCCATCTTTCCAGCTCACATTTAGCATTTTAATATTGTTTAAATGTAATAGCTTTATTGAGACTGGATTCACATAGTATGCAATTTACTCACTCAAAGAGTACAAGTCAAGGACTCTTTGTTTCTTGAGTTGTGCAGCCAGTACACAATCACATATTGTCTCTTTTGATCATCTCAACCTCTTATTTATTAGAAGGGACTATTTTTTGTTATTTATGAGCAATAATTCTCCACCCTTTCTCTAAGTAACCACTAAATGAGTTTATATCTCAACAGATTTGCTTACTCTGGATATTTCACAAAATGAAATATGTATATTGTCTTTGTGGATAATATATTTCACTTAGCATAATGTTTTAAGGTCATGGTATGAATCCATACTTCAGCCCTTTCATTTATACATAATATTTCATTGTTATGGATATATTTTAGTTATTTACATTGATTAGTAAGCAAGCTGGTTTTTTTTAACACTGTTTGACTATAAATGGCACTACTTTGAACATCCAGATCCACAGTGCCTTTCAGTACAAATATTTTCATTTTTCTTGGTAATATACCTAGAGCGATAAGGACATTTTTGAGGTATCAGCACTCTATTGTCAAATTACCCACCCCCCCATTTTGCATTCTTACCAAGGGTGTATGGAATTTCCATACACCTTGATTATAGCATTCTGCTGAGTCAACCACCTCACTGTGGCTTTATTTGCGCTTCTCTAATGATGCACCATGTTAAGTATGATTTTATACATGTGCCATTTGTAAATTTCTGTGGAGTAATACCCAATCATTTTTTCATTTTTGAAACTGTGCTGTTTGTCTTTTTTATTGAGTCATAAGCATACATTATACATTCTGTATACTTGTATCTTATCAGATATATGATTTACAAGCCCTTTTAAT
>PVHP010027184.1:0-24063 GCA_004024765.1 Zapus hudsonius | reverse complement strand
TAGGAGGGAGGGGGACTCATATAGTAAACTAAACTAATAATGAATTGACACCATAAAACCCTAGCTTTTATACAGTAAGCTACTGAGGAAGCTGAGGACACCACCTGGTACGAGGGGCCATGAACAGAATGGGAGGAAACCTAACCTCAAGAATAATTGCTCAGGCCTGCATCTCCCTGTCCCAGTTATTGGTTCCTTCTACACTGTGCTGTTGATCAAAGAGACCCACGAGGTCTCCAAAATGTGACAGACTTCTGTCAAAGCTCTTGAGTGCCTGCCCCAGGCCTAACGTAAGACCCTATTGCTGAAGAAATCACAGAGTGTCATCAAACAATACCAAGAGATCTTGCTAGATTCAGAATGGTAACCTGCTCCCAGATGATAGCATGTGTAGCATTGGAAGGTGTTGCATGAGCTGCAGGGGAAATTGGTCAATGATATCTGGAGAAAGCAGAGACCACTGATATGTAATATAGACAGTTGTCACATGAATGCTGAACACACGACTTTATGAAAAAGACCAGCAAGTCAAGAAATGCTCATTTTTGTAATAGTGGCACTAAACCGAGGAGGGTAATCAACGGCTTAATCACTGGCTAAGAGATGCACTTAGTGACAAGGAACCCTTAACTGGAACTGGGATCCATGGCATAATCCTATGGGGACCAAGATCTCGGGCTCCTAGGGGAAATTTCCACAACCAGAAAGCAACAGAGAGGCTATACCTATTAGAAACTAGCCAAAATAGCAATGTTGTCTCATTTAACCGATATTGATCTCACTCTGATGGAGATTCGATTTGTATTTTTTCTGAAGGCATTTAGAGAGCCAAGGACAACTCAATTCCACCAACAAGACATTGGATGAAGGCTGATATCTTGGCAGGAAGCAAACCACACCTAGCCTTCACACAGGGCCCAAATGAAACCTACAAGAAAGTGACGAGACAATCAGGAGACCAATCACCACACAAGTCTGATAACCCATGAAAGGTCAATGGAGACAGACACCAACGATACCCATCACAACCCAGGGCAAAGATCCAGAGATACTTGAGATTTCAACAACAAACCAGATTCAAAACTCACCCACTATGACTCAGGGAACTCAGCAGAAGATGGGGAGGAAATGTAAGAGCCATGGTGGGGGAGAATATCCAGAGACATTGCCACCCCCCTACACAAGGAGGAAGGAATAAAAAAAAAACAATAACAAAAAACTGGCTACTTCTGTTGCAGTTCATAAACCCCCTATCCTATGGACAGATTCAGAATGCACACCAAGGAAGTACCCCAGTGGATAGGGGACAGAGAGGAAGGAAACAGGGACACAGTCACAAGATTTGCCCATGCAATGTATAAACTTATTCATAATAAAGATATTTTTTTAAAAAGACTGAATGGCCAGGCGTGGTGGCGCACACCTTTAATCCCAGCACTTGTGAGGCAGAGGTAGGAGGATTGCTGTGAGTTCAAGGCCACCCTGAGACTACATAGTGAATTCCAGGATCAGCCTGGACTAGAGCGAGACCCTACCTCGTAAAACCAAAAAAAAAAAGGACTGAACAAAACCACAGGAAAATTGGCACAGTATTTCTAACTATAAACTGCATCTTTTTTATTATTATTATTGCAACAATAAGATCAAATGAGCTGATTTTCAACTGCTCACTCTATCAACAAGGCAAGAGTGGATTCAAAGAAAAAATAAGTCCTATAAATATACATAAAACAGGAAGAACAACAAAAAACAAAACAAAAAAACACAGTCTGATGTGTTGCTCAGTCATTACAGCCCACCTAGAACTCCAACTCTCAATAAGAAATCTCATCTGAATGTTACATGTAGACTGATGTTCTCACATCACCTTCTAGTGTGAAGGTACTTTCAGAAATACCAGTTAACCAACCAATTGCCCGCCTAGACCTCAGGGGCCCTGCCCCCTTGTCACTGCCAGCTCAGGTGCATTCTGTGGGCTTTTTATCTTTAGAGAGCTCTGAAATAATGTGTACTTCTCAGTCCAAGCTAATTTTTTTTTTAATTTGCTGGCAAATTCAGTCGGAGATGATTCACCTCCATGGGCAAGCTATACATTCATTTTAGAGTCCAAGCAAAGTTTAACAGCTGTAGAAACAAGGCTCAAAAGGTGACATGGTCAAAGCCACAGACATACTTGGTAAAAGAGCTGAGGCTAAGAGAGAGGAAGAAAAGGTAGCTCATGAGATCGGTGATTGTTCCATAAACTATGCCATCTGCACAGTTGGGAATACACTCACTTTATTACCTGTTAGTCTTTTCTTTTAAATTTGGCTTTGAACTATACACGTTCTTCAGAAGTAAAAAGATGAGAAGGCTTCCTTCATCCAAATATAAATCACACACAGAGAATGGTGGTTACCATGGGCTAAGATGGGGATGTTGTTCACAGAATATAAGTTCCAGTTAGAGAGGAGAAATAATCTCACCTATCATACAACATGAAGGTAATCATTAATAACAAGCATTTTTACACGTGTATTGTGATGTATGCTTGTGTGTGTGCAGATGCCATGCAGAGACCAAAGGAAAACATAGGGTGTCTTTCTTTTATTACTTGTCCATATATTTCTGAGACAGAGTGTCTCCCTCAACCCAGAGATGCTGTCCATTACTGAGCCTCAGCAATTCTCTGGTTTGCATCCCAATGAATTAGGGTTATGAACATTCATGGTCACACCTAGCTTTTTACATGGGTTTTCTGGGGATCCAAACTTGCTGGTCTCCCCTAGAGGCCCTCATGCTTAAGCAGCAGGTGCTCTTGACCACTGAGCTATTTCCACAGCCCTATGTACAATTTTTATCTATCGACTGAGAATAATTTTAAAATAAAAATGCAATCACAGGGGCTGGAATGATCCAGGATTGATTACCTAGTACCCATGTAAAACCAGATGTGCAAAGTACATGCATCTTGAGTTCTTTTGCAGCAGCAGCTAAAGGCCCTGGCACACCAATTTCTCTGACTCTCTCTCTCTGCTTATTAATAAATAAAAAATACTTTTTAAAAAATGTAATCACACACAGTGCTTCTTGTGAGCCTCCAGACACCTTAGGAGGTACTCACAAGACCTAGGCACTATCGAGCCTTCCTGTTCACAAAGCCTTCTTCTCAACCCTCCAAGTCAGAATAGATCCTAATACAATCTCTCACATTAGAGAGCAATACTGAGTGCTCACCCTGGATACCACTCTAGGTGTCAAGGATACAAAGAAGTGGAAGACACTAATCACACTGTGAAGGAAGTGCCTGCTGAACACACAGACAGAACTTCTACAAACGACTAAAGAAGCAAAGTCACACTATGCTTCCTGCTTATAAAGTACCTAGGACTTACCTTGAATACCTTCAGGTACTCTGGAAGCACAGCAGCAAATTTGTTAATGGTGTAAACTTTGGCCTCTTTATTATTTTCCAGACTTCTATGGATGCTTTTCCAGAGGATCACAATGATTTCTAATAAACCTGCCATGGGCCCAATGTCATTCACAGAAAGTGTTTTGTCCAGTACCTAACACACAAATAATGTTACTGTGAAAGAATCTGAAAACAAGTATTTAAAAGACAATAGCACTATCTTCAAAAGCACAAAGTAGAAGTATAAAGGATGTACAGCTAACTTTCATGTCATAATATGACTTTATCACTACTTTCAAATTCTACCAGGGCAGTAAATTTGCTTTTAAGTCCCATTCAAAAAATAAATTCTAAATTAACCCTATGTCTTTAAACAAAACAATTTGAATTAAAATGCTCCTAAAATCACAAGTTATCACTCTTTACCCATTCTCCATCCCAAGCAAATAACATAATACAATGAGAAGGCAATCATTGATTACATCTGCAGATCCCTCCCCCAGCAGGCAGTGCTAGCAGCTACAGCTAATGACTAATGATGGTAACAACCATTAAAATGACAGGTTTCTTAAAGAACAAACCTCCTTATATCTCCTATGATACTGGCAGTGCACAGTGACCCAGTACCAGAATTCTCAGTGCAAGCCACACATGCACTGCAACTCCTCTCCAGAGCTGGCAGCCACACTTGTCACTCTTGTGTGGCTGCAACATAGTGACCAGCACTGACCATGACAATCAACAAACGGAATGATAGATGAATTTTTCAGGAGACCACTTTGTTATGAGGAGGGTGACTGCTCAGCACTAACTACTCAAACACCAAGGAACAACTAACTGTACCTTCTCCACACTTAGCCATCACAGCATGAACTTAATGTTTTGAAATGCATTAAAGCCAAGAATCAGTTAATGGCTTAGATCCTACCAGAAGAACATAAGCTACAAATTGATCAGAATTTTCCTTCTGTACTTAATTTTTTTCCACCCCGTTTCAGCTTAGTGAGCAGAAGAGGAATTTATTGTAGGTTATGCTCACACTGATTAACGTAGTGTGTGGTCTTCATTTGCTACCAATGTGAGAACTATAAATAGGTCTTAAGCATCCCTCCGAAAGGAACAAACGGAAAATAAATCCAATGTAACAGACCACGAAGATTATATCAAGTGGAGATGAAGGGCCACTCACACTGGCGTTCTCCTCATTCTCCTTCTCACACTCCTCAGAGGTCTCCCGGCGCTCCCGCATAGCCCTCTGGAGGCAAGCATTTAAGCAGTGGCGAATGACGTGGATGAGCTTTGCTGAGTGGTTAAAACAATCAACAATTACATGAAGGAGCTTTGCTAAATGGTTCAAACAATCAACAATTACATATTCCTTCTACAAAATTGGCCTTCTAACCAGCCAGGAGACTATCATACCAAGTGGTGAGGAATATTATTTTAAGGAAAACCATTAAGAAATGAAAGAAAGCATGAAGCCTCTACCATGACAAACACTGAGTGTGCGTCACATGCATCAGTTACGCTCTGGGGAAAGCAGCAGGGATCCAGACCTATGTTGGTGCAGTCGGTATGCTCATGAGCATACTGATAGAACTTCCTGGCAGCTGCACGATTCATCTGGATCAGTGTGACGCAGCGCTCGCACCAGACCTCCTCTGGCTGGTTCACAGGCAGGAAAGAATTGAAGATGAGGCTCACCAGACGCCGAGACACGGGTCGAGAATCCATTTCAAGACGAATCAGAATGTCCTCCATGGGACATATTTTCCAAAACTATGAGAAAAAAAAACATACAGAAGAAAAGGATCACTGATTCCCATAATCTTGAAAATGCTTAAGTTTTCAAAATAGAGCCAGAGGAACTCTTTTTCCCCCCAAGATAGGGTCTCACTCTAGCCTAGGCTGACCTGGAATTCATCATGCAGTCTCAGACTGGCCTCAAACTCACAGCAGTCCTCCTACCTTGGATCATGGGAATGCTTGGATTAAAACTGTGTGCCACCACACCCAGCAAAGAACTCATTTTTATATTAAAAGAAAAAACTTCATTTAAATGGCTGTTCTAGAATCTGTTCTTTGGAACTGACATGAAAAATTTACTTTTTTTGTTTGTTTGTTTGTTTTTTGAGGTAGGGTCTCGCTCTAGTCCAGGCTAACCTGGAATTCACTATGTAGTCTCAGGGTGGCCTTGAACTCACAGCTATCCTCCTACCTCTGCCTCCCAAATGCTGGGATTAAAGCCGAGTGCCACCACGCCCAGCTGAAAAATTTACATTTTTAAAGAAGTGCCAACAACATAGAAGGTTGAGAAGGTTGACAATAATTAGCAGAAAGATTAATGCACACAAAATAGCTCTAATAATCAGGTTCATCATTTTTCATACTTGTTAGAACCCTGTAACTTTGGTACATTAATGTGAAAATAATTTTTTACATGTTAGTTTTGACATGGACACCCCACTCAAAGGATGGGGCATTACTCCTTAAAACACCTCAGGACAGCCTCTCTATTCAATACCAGGGCTCCCAAGATGGCACATTCTGTAAGGAACATTAACTTCTGACACCTGGGCAACTTCTCCTCCCTCAGCTCCTCCATGGGGCCCTTTCGCCTATACCAACATATGCACACTTCTTGGCCAAAGGCACTAGTCCAGAATTCTTTGTGAGTGCAAGGCACAAGCTGTTACTCTGAACAACACACTAGCAGATCCGGGGGTGGTCATTCTGTTGGCCAGCCAAGCACTAAACTCAGTGCCATCACTTACTGTCATTTTGACAAGTGGGTAAAAAATTGATGTCAAGCACAAAAGGCCCCGAACACTTGCATCTACTCTACTCCATTGTCTTGAACTTCAAAGTGCACAATTCAAAGGGTTGTGGCATCCAGATCTAGCCAGGCCACACACTACTGACCTGTTCAGTGTGACCTGGGAAGCAGTCAACTACAGCCAACAATAAAAAGCATAACTCACACTCCTAAAACTACATTCAAAAGACCCAACCAACCAACTTGTCCATCACTAACCAAACATAACCTTCCTCCCTGACAGATGGCATTCCTAAAGTGAGCTATAGAACAGTTGTCCTTCCTCAGTTCACCGCTCATGTTCACTACCCTTGGCTTGTCTGACTTAGCAAATCTTCCAAGCTCAGGGCTGAGATGAACACACAATAATACTTGTTTCCTCTGCTGACACTCTCATTTGCCATAGACTTGTTCTCCTAACCTGGCACTGCCCTACCTGGGAATATCCCATTAACAAACTGGAAACCAGTGGTTTCTCCATTTCAGCTCCATCCATTACCTCAATCATTCTTTGCAAACAAAATTATACTTTAAACACAATACAAAGCCAAAAATTTTCCCATTGGATTCAGAAAGTTTTCATAGGCTGCCAAAACAAAAGCAATCACAATCTTAATGCACTTTATTGTTGACTCTAAAACCTTTAAGGACTTAAAGAGCCAGAGATCTGAAAAAAAAAAAAAAAGTAACAAAGCTTATACTATAAGACATTCTGAAAGATAGTAATACCACATAAGACACATAACCCTCAAATACCACCAGACAAATTGGGCAACAGAACAGCATAGTCCAGAAATGTACCAAAAATGTTTCTAATTCTCAACCAAAGTCCCAAAGCAACTCAGTTGAGTATGACATTGGATTTCTACCCACAGCTCACTTGAAATTTCCTGATTTGACACAGGTGTCTTCTACAGTGGCAAAGGTTCACTGGACAGTAATTTTTGTAGCTGTCTCACCTCAGGCAAGAATTACAGTGTATGCGAAAATATCTTCCAGAGATTTATACATATCTGAGCAAATACTTAGACCTAAATTTCCAATTTCACTTAACTGGTCACACACTATAAATGTATCTACACTGTGTTTTTTACTTATATCTCTTTTAAGAGTTGCTCCACAAAAAATTTTCTCATTCTGTTGTTTATTTTATCCCTTCTTGAGTACTAGGAATGGAAGTCAGCACCTCACGAATGCTGGGTAAGTACTCTATCACCAGTTATTCCCAAGATCTCTCCTTGCTCTGTTTGTTTTGAGGTAGGGTCTCATTCTAGCCCAGGCTGACCTGTAACTCACTCTATAGCACCAGACTGTCCTCAAACTCACAGCAATCCTCCTACCTCGTCCTCCTAAGTATGTGTGCTATCATGCTTGACTCATTCCTTGCGCTTTTATGGCCACACAGAAATCTGACATGAACAAGACTGTCCAGATGACCATATACTGATGGCACAACAAAAGAGCATTTTTTAAGTTGAGACCCTGTCTCAAAAAGTTTTTTAAAAGCTGGGTATATACCTCAGTGTTTGAATATTAGTATGCATGGGGCACTGGGTTCAATCCCCAGTATGACAAAAAAAAAAAAAACCTGAAATAAACCTGGCAGAGGACAACCATGTGAGTAGATTGTGGCATGCACAAATGCACGTGTACCAGGGGACAAGTATTTCCTTGTTCTCTGTGAAAGCAGGAGAGCTCCCAGCCAAGTTTTCCAAGTGCTTACTACGTGCCGTTAGTTTCATATAACATCAATATTTCAATACGTCTCCATGCAATAAAAAGAGGGAGTTTATATTAGTGTCCTTCAAAATTGAAACAAGGACTGATGACATATCTAGAACTTTCAATGGAAAACACAAAACAAAGTATTATGAGAAACAACTTGTCAAATATAGTAGTCATCAAATAGTTTTAAATGTGAATACTGGGACTGAGGAGATGGCATAGTGGTTAAAGGAGTTTGCTTGCAAAACCTGCTAGCCTGGGTTCAATTTTCTAGAACCCATGTATGTATATAGCCAGATGCAAAAATCGGCACAAGCATCCAGTACTTGTTTGCAGCAACAAGGGACCCTGGCACATTACCCTCACCACAGGTGTAAATAAAATTTAAAAATAAATAAATCTGGGGGGCTTGAAAGATGGCTTAGTGGTTAAAAGTGATTGCCTGCAAAGCTTGACAGCCGGTGTTCAATTCTCCAGTACCCACGTAGAGCATCCCAGTACCCACAAAGAGCCAGATGCACAAGGTGGCATATGCCATCTGGAGTTCTTTTGTAGTGGCAAGAAGCCCTGAACGGTGTGTGTTCGTTCGTTCGTTCGTTCTTTCTTTCTTTCTCTCCCCCCCCCTTGTAAATAAGAAAAAAAAATCTGTGCAATAGCGGCACTTAACCTAGGTGGGTAATCAACAGCTCTCTGACTGGCTGAGATACACTGGCAAGGAACCCTTAGCTACAACTTGGCTCCAAGGCAAATGCTTATGGCGACCAAGAACCAGGACACTAAGGGGAAGACCCCACTAACCATGGACTTACAGAGAGGCTACACCCATTAAAATCTCACCAAATTAACCATGTTTGTCCCATTTATATCGATCTCACTCTCTGATGGAGATCCTGTTTTTATTTTTCAGAAGGCAGTGAGAACTGTGGACAATCCAGTTATACCAATAAGGAATGGAATGATGGCTGACACCCAGGCAGGAGATGAACCACCCCTAACTCATCCACTAGGGCCCATATGAAACCATATAGGAAGTAACAAGATGAGCAAGAGAGCTGCCTCCACAGCAAGTCAGACAACCTATGCAAGAGTGACAGAGACAGACATCGAGGATACTCAAAACTGTCCAAGGCAGAAACCCAGAGACTCTTAAGAGCTCAACAGTAAAGCAAAGCAGACTTACAACTCACCCACCATGACTCGGGGAATTTTTCAGAAGGGGGCAGAGAAAGATTGTAAGAGTCATGGTGGGGGAAATATCAAGAGGCATTGCCCTCCTAAAAAAAAAAAAAAGAAAAGAAAAAAAGCCCTACTGCTTGCCCAATTCATAGCCCTCCATCCCATGGACTATTCCACTGAGGAGGGCCCTCTGTGGATTAGGGGCAGGGAGGAGGGAAATGGGGGTACCAACACAAAACCTGTTCATAAAATGTTTATTTATTGTTAACAATAAATAAATTTAATTAAAAATCAATGATTACTAAGGCTCTTAGAATTAAAATTAGTTTGTCTTTCTGCTGGATAAAAAGAAACGTGCCTGCTTATTATGGGTCTTCAGTAAGACCTATTCACTCACCTTTGCAGCTCTCACAGCTTTGATTTTCAGCAGCAAGTCCACAAAAGCCACTCTCACTTTCTCTGAATTATCATGGAGACTGTATCTGAGAGGTGGTAAAAGCTGTTCTAAAAGAGGGTGGCTCAGCTTGTTATCCAAAATAATCGGCAGACACTACAAAAAAAGGGAGAAAACTGTTTCAGAATCAGACAAGCTAATAAAAAGTTCAGGTAGGAAACATGCACTCACAATCATGCTGAGTTCCACCCAGATCTCCAAGTGGCACTGACAACTCTAGAAAACACCAACTTTCACTGGGCCTGGTGGTAGATGTCTTTAACCCCAACACTCAGGAGGAAGAAGCAGGAGAATCTCTAAGCTCGCTGTGAGTTCGAGGACAGCCTGGGACTACAGAGTTCCAGGTCAGCCTGGGCTAGAGTAAAACTCTACCTCCAAGAGAAAAAGAAAAAGAAAACACCACCTTTCTAAAAGTCACATCAAAAGCATGATTTGAAATGAATCAACATAGTTGCAACAACTATCAGTTTCATTTAAACAAGCTTGAAGGAAATCTTCAGGTTGGGTGTGGTGGAGCAGGCCTGTAATCCTGGGATTAAGAAGGCTCACCCAGAAAGAATGAATGTTCAAGACTAGTCTAGACTACATAGCAAGAACCTCTCTTAAAAAAAATAAAACCAAGGCCAGAGACACGGCTCAACAGTTAAGGTGCTTCCCTGCAGAGCCTAATGACCAGGTTCGATTCCCCAGTACCCATGTAGATGCACAAAGTGGCACATGCATCTGGAGTTCCTTTGCTGGAGGCCCTGGCATGCCCATTCTCTGTCTCTCTTTTATCTTCCTGTGCTTATAAATAAATAAAAATATTTTTTAAAAAACTTTAGCACTTTCTCTTTAGCGAAAGTGGAAAGTTTTTGTGGTATTTTTCCCCTTCCATAGATAGACAGACAGGGTTATACTCTTTATCCCCTTGCCCCTCCCTTCACCCTGAGGGCCCTCCTCAGTGGGGTTATGGTATTCACTGTGGGATCAAAGAGGCCTCAGTCAATCCCTGTGGGCCAGCGTGGGGCAGGAACAACACATAACCATGGTATTCCTACCTATTCTGTGGTTCTTACGTCTTTCTGCACCCCCTCTTCTGTGGAGGGTTTTGATGGGGGGGGGGAACAATGACGACATACAGAATAGGCTGGGAGAGTCATTGTCAAATAAAGTGTCTGAAGTTAGGGTCCAAGAAGACTTGCACCCATTTTTTAGCAGCTACTATCAATTTCTAGGGAAGAAAGTCACTGGCTTTGTGCTCAAGAGCTTTGAAGTGGACAGCTCCAAGGGTGAAAAAAACCAGTCACTCTGAACCTCTGTCTAGTCTGAACTCCTGTGAGCACATCACTCACTGCCTGCCTGCATGGCTCCTTACCTCCCACTGCCACACCTGCCCTCATTTCATCACCGAAGTCACAAAGAAAACAAATCAGTGACCACCATTTCACGTCAGTGTTGCTGTTTCTATAAACCCAGGGGCCTACCTGGTTTAGGTCAATTAAGACAGTAAATGTGAGCTAATCCCGCGAATGTGAGTTCCTACTAGGACTGGAGATGATGGAATGCATGACTCATGTTAATCCAAAGACATTTCACATACAAAGTTCTGTACAGAAAATTAAATTACAGTCTCCACACACTGACCATAGGGGAAAATGCAGAGCTCCCTGGAGAGGGAGGATAAAGATTACCCTGGACCCTAGCTCAGTGGAGAACAGACACTGAGGCTAGGCTCACTGACACAGGGAGGGCCCAGGCCTCACAGATTTACCAGCTCCTGACACCGCTAGAGTCAAAAGACACTAGGGTCGGTCTATATTATTAGCATCAGACACAAGCACCACAAGATGGCCAGGTAACATCCCTTTGCCTGAACCTGAAAACCATGATCTCAGCAAGATGTGTCTCGTTTTTCTAAGACAGTCCACAGAAACAAAAAAGAATAAATTCTACATTTCTGGAAAACTACCCCACTCACCCCAAACAACTAGTATCATGCCAGAGACATTTTGTAAAACATTTTTTCTTTGAAACAGCGTCTTTGAGCCCAGAATGACCTCAAACTCAAAATCCTCCTGCCACAGCCACCCTAGTTCAGGTCTGGAACACCACACTTGGCACTTTTAATTAATTTAGGTTTTTAAAGCATTACTTTAGAAATATAACCTAAGTATCAATAATGCTATCTCCACTGAGGTGGACAACAGGGTAATTTTTATTTTTTTCCCTTCTCTGTATTTCCTACAAAATTTCTCTAATTCTACAAAACTACCCTGGAATAAATAAGTTGCTTATTTATTTTAAGAAACCTTACCTTAAAGACAGAACAACGAACATCAGCTGAGCTTGTATCAAATGCCAGATCTCCCGTAACTTTCTTCAGGAGGTCAACAAGAATGGTGGGGGGCATCATTTCCCAGTATTTACAAGTTATTTTACAAACACCAAGGATGCCTGTGGAACGAACCATTGGATACGGATCTTCCAAAAGGCTCTAAAAACACAAGGGGGAAAACACCTTAAATCCATATTTATTTTACACAAGTAGCACTCTTAAGAATTTACAACTTTATAAAATAACAAGCATATTTAAAAATAAAAACCACTAAACAATCAGTATCCCTAGGTACCCACAAGATGATTCTAGGACTGTCCTTCCATCACCTTAGGGTTACTTGCATAATATCTAGACTATGTAAGAGCTATATGAATAACTATTCTACCATACTGGAATAATGACAAGAAATAAAGTCTGCACATGTTCAATACAGACACACTATTTTTTCTGAATATTTCAATATGTAGATTGTCTAAATCCAGATACAGAACTCACAGGCAAGGAGGCCAACTGTGCTTTGCTAAATCTCAGATTATCATTTTATTAGCATTTCTAGTACTGAATGTTTAAGGGGAAAACGTAACGAATGGTTCTTGTTTGCTCCCTCTATCCATGAGATCTTTTGGACAACAGGCCTCAAACACCTGCTCCCTAACTCAGAGACATCTGCAGAGACCTAGTCAGGGCTGAGGCATTTGTACCAGAAACCACTTATTCAGACCACCTGAATTTCAAAATGTCATCAAGCACAGGGCCCAGCTGGAATGCATTAATTCAAGCCATTCTAACAATTCAGAAACAATACCTTGTACCTTGTAGTTATGTACCCCTAAGTACAGGGCAGCACCAGGGGGGACCCTCACAAGACAAAATTAGCCTCACAAACATGAATGTCATCAACCATTACATTTAACTACCAACACACAGGTCATGTAAAGGACAGAGCAACATGTCAGAGGACCACAGGAAGTGGTCTACATAAATGGTAGAAAACTCAGAATTAATTTCCTCCAGCAAAAATAACAAGCTATAAAGAGAAAGATTGTTGTTGGAGAGGTAACATGAGATTCACCAACTCAGTCATGTGCCATAAAATGACATTTTGGCAAAGAAAGCTTGTGTATGAGAGTAAGAGTCTATGGAGATGAAAATTCTTACTCCCTAGTGATGCCACAGCCATCCTAACACTGTGGCAAAACACAAGATCTGCTTGACATGTAAGCAAACCTACAGCACTGCCAGCCATGTGTGAGTACAGCAAACATGGTGGGAAGAATGTAAGAGCCAAAGGGTGGGGAGGAGTGCTTTGCAATACTGTCTTCCAGATACAAAATGGTTCTCATGACCTAGCAGTGCCTTACTCTATCTACACAAGACCTACACAACAGGAGGGGGAAAATGATGACATCAAAATAAAAGTCTAATTGGAAGGAAGGGATCCATGGCTAGAGAGAGTTCAGCAGTTGAACGTAATTGCTCGCAAAGCCTTGCAGCCCAGGTTCAATTCCCCAGTCCCCATATAAACCAAGATTTACAAAATGAGGCATCTGGAGCTTATTTGCAGTAGCAAGAGGGTTGGCATGCCTATTCTTTCTCTCTCTTCTCTCCTTGCAAATAAATAATATTTTATTAAATAGGGGATTCAGTGGGGGGAAGATAAGGTGGCGGGAAGGGATTATGATCTTGACAGATTGTCTGTAAGTATGGAGGTTGTCAATAAAGTTTTGAAAAAAGACAATGCATAGACCAGGAGGAAAAAATGCCCAAAAAAAGTGTTTTACAGTATAGCACATTGGTATTCTTGCTATTGTTTTGCTAACTAGGATAGCAGAACTCACTTACTGAGCTCAAGAACCTTAAAAGGAAGCAGAGGCTCCCAACCTTTATAGCCTGGCAGACACTACAGCCCCTGGAAATGAAGTCTTCACCCCAATGTCCTAATGTCTCATCTGAAAATTTTGTATATTTTGTATATAGGTATATTTTGTAGGCTTGCCTAGAATCTAAGTGGTACTAGCTTGGTTACAGCAATGTTCAGCAAACAAGTGCCCGTCTCCCTAATGGCTCTACTGGGACGCATGGGCCCTGCAGCTGAGCACAGGCTGTTCACCATGCAAGCAGGAAGTGCACCATAACACATACGTACATATAGTTCTTCAAACTGCTTCTGAATTTCACTGTCCATTTCAGTGGAAAGGAAGTTTGGATCTCTAATAGGAAACGCTTCCACAAACAACAACGCAGCATTTGATCGAACTTCAGAGTTTCTAGCCTATAAAAATCAGAATATTTTTAGAATTCTAGCAATAATACATAAGATTAAGTCCAGAGTACCAAAATTAACATTTCCACTATTTCAGTATAGACTTACACAAATTAAAGACAATTTTAACCTTTAAATTGGCCAAAGTGAGCTACTGGTATAGCTCAATGAATGGTAGAGTGTACACTTAGCTTTGTGTGAAGCCCTGGGCTCCAACCTTGGCACAAAAAATTTAGGTAAATAGACAAAAGTTAGTAAGACCATCCTTAAATTAATCCAAACTCTCAACAAATGTCAAAAGGTTAGCGTCCTCTCCTCAAAGCCTGCCTGAGTCAAGAGACAATCACTGCCTTCTAGTAACACCCCAGCTGTCGATAGAGGACGCTGTGTTCATCGAACACTCACAGAGAGCAACTTTGCCTTCTTTACCAAGTCACCAGAAGGCACAGCTCTGCAGCCCACCCAGCATCACTGGTATTCATGCATAACCCCAATCTCCTTCCAGACTAGTTTTCACAATAACTACACTCAGTATTGAACTGATCTACCTCTGTAGTTAAGTGGATCCAAAAAAATGCTCTTTTGTTTTATTTTTTAAGGCAGGGTCTCGCTCTAGCCCAGGCAGACCTAAAATTCCCTATGTAGTCTCAGACTGGCCTTTGAACTCACGGTGGTCCTTCTACCTCTGTCTCCTCAGTGCTGGGATTAAAGGCATGTACCACCATGCCCAGCTCTAAGAAAATATTCTTTTAATAAAAGAAAAACTTGAGAGCCAGACATGGTGGTGTACACCTGTAGTCCTAGTACTTGGGACACTGAGGCAGGAACATCACTTAAGCCCAAGAGTCAGAGGCCAGGAAATGCAACAAAATAAAACTGCATCTTTAAAAAAATAAAGACATTTTTGTTCAAAACTTTCCACAAAGCACACTTTCTCCAGTCTTATTCTCGTTGTGTGAGTATACGTCTGAATTAGTACATGCTCAATTCAAAGCACAATCAGTACACCCTGAACATGTAGACACGTTAAAATGTTACCTTCAGTCCTCTCCACAGGATGGGTTTATATAACCTATACAGCATCTCTTCCACTCCCTGACGAACTTTCTGTTGGTGAAAGTAACTCAGCACCTAAAGACCAAAGAAAAAGAAAAACTATGTTGTGGTTTCTAAAAAAGTATTTGAGGCCTAGAGATGGCTCTGTGGTTAAGGGTGCTTGCTTGCAAGGCCCAACGGCCAGAGTTCAATTCTCCAGCACCCATGTAAAGCCAGAGGCACAGAGTGGCATGTGCATATGGAGTTTGTTTGCAATGAGTGGAGGCCCTGGTGTGCCTACTTCTTTCTCTTTCCCTCTCTTTCTCTCTGCTTACAAGCAAATAAAAACATTTTTAAAACATTTTTTTCAAAAAGCATTTGAGCCAGTAGTGGTCTGGCTCATGGTTAGCATCTGCCCAGTTCCCAGCTGTTCTTATTGACAATGTAGCTTTCTTTCCTTACTATAGTGTTGGTGGCAGAAACATACCTTAGGAAGCTTAGGGAAGAAGACAGTGAGTTTGAGTTCACCCTAAGCTACAGAGCAAGAACATGTCACCAAACACCAGCAAAGTTATTCCAAGCCCTCATGCTATTCCCATCATTTCGTGAACATTCTAGGTCTTCATGCTTATGTGGCAAGCATTTTACCCTCCGGCATCTCCCCAGCTCCCAGTTGTTCTTACTCAAGTAAAACCTTTGCTTTCCTTACTACAGGATTGGTGGCAGAAACAAAACTGCCAGACACCAAATACCAAGAATCCCGTGATAAATGATATGAAAGCATAACTTAATTTTTAAATTGAACCAAAACATATCTTTGAAACAAAAGGTAGAAACATGATCTCAACAACCATTTGCTCATAATCCACTGGATGAACTGGAGATGCCTTACTCACCTCCCGTACTTTGGAGGACACTGGAGACCTCCTTGGAAGGTGGATGCCATGGTACATGAAGTCCTGGATGCAGTCGTTTTCAATGGCCTGAAACACAAAGTGTAATGACAGGCACTTAGCGTGTGTACCTGCAGGTAGTACAGCAGGCAGAGAGGTAGATTTGTAAGAGACTAACCTGCTCCTCTTATTCAGGAGAAAATTGGGCCATTCTGGAAGAGCTTTTACTGTAAACCCATGCCTCTCACTATTACTTTAGTTTCTATGTACAAGGAGAACACTTAGCTGCTTCTACCTTATGTGTCATGTAGCAAAACAAGCTTCTCCCTAGCACTGGATGCCTGCTTGCATCAAAGTCCAGGGACTAGGGAGTATGCACAGGCCCCAAACCCCTCCTGCATAAAATAATCATGATCAGAGTGACTATCACAAGGCTAGAGCCAAAAGCCTATCTGGAAAAATCTGGAGAAAAAAAAGGTAGTGCATTTTCTTTAGACAGTATATCCAAACCACTGTCATTCAACATACTCATCAATACTTTTAGAAAGTAGGTCTGAAACATTTTAGAGGCTTCATACAAAGTCACTCTGGCTGGCCACATTCCAAGGGCCCAGTGACAACAGGTAGCTGAGTAGTCCAGGCCCAGAAATGAGGAACCAAATCTTGGCCTCAGTAAGCTGCACATCCCCATGAGGTACCTTCTGAGGCTATGTCTCAACACGTGGATGGACAGATGCAATGAGTCAAGATGTATTTCTATGGGCTGGAGAGATGGCTGAGCGGTTAAGGCACTTGCCTCCAGTGCCTAAGGCCCTGAGTTCAATTCCCCAGGACCCACATAAGCCAGACCCACAAGGTGGTGGCCCTGGTGTGTGCGCTCTCTCTCTCTCTCTCTCTCTCTCTCTCTCTCTCTCTCTCTCTCTCTCTCTGTATCTCTCTGCTTGAAAATGAATAAAATATTTTAAAAAATAAAAAGACGTATTTCTATCATAGTGTCACACTTGGCTTTATTTTCACAGATAGGCTAGGCACAAGTTTTAAATAGGCCTCCCTTGAGTACTTTAGTAACAAGAATACATACACATTTAATAAACTGAAAACAATACCTCCAGTATTTTTCCCGAAGTCTTTTTCCAAGCTCTGAAATAAATTTCTGCAATGTGTTCCATCAAAGACCTATTAAAAAAAAGATATGCTTAACACAAGTATAAATAATTATCATGTGCTATGTACCAAATATTATCTCAATGGCATTCCTGCCCTAGGGAAGAAAAATCATGTAGATTAGGGCTCCACAAATCAGCTGAGAGATGTTACCCACCTGCAGTGAAAAATGCCTAGAAGAGGACAAGTCTGAGGAAGGGAGGCTGAAGTGAGCCTCCTCCTCCTAGGGAAAAGCCTCCTCCCCAAGAACTTTTCCACTCCTTGTGCGGCTGTGACAGAATAGGACCAGAACTAAACACTGAAGTCAAAATTCCTTAAATAAGGAAATTTTTGACATGGAATCATTTTAGACCTTCCAAGCTACTAATTCCTTACATACAGGAAGCCATCTAATACAAGTTAACAAAATCATAGAAGTGTAGAAATCTATTAGTTCCACTAGAATATTCTAAAAACGAAATGTGAGAAAATAATCTAGAGTAGAGCAAGAGCTTTACTTAGAGGTCCAAAATTAAATCCAACACAGTACGTTAGCCTGACAGAGAAATTTAGTGACTGAAGCCACACCTCTGGAGAACTGAGGATTGACTTTTGAAATGTAGAAGCCCTCAGGACAA
Organism: Zapus hudsonius; assembly: GCA_004024765.1. Taxonomy (NCBI): domain Eukaryota; kingdom Metazoa; phylum Chordata; class Mammalia; order Rodentia; family Dipodidae; genus Zapus; species Zapus hudsonius. The sequence goes on along the minus strand of PVHP010027184.1, from coordinate 6,207 downwards.
CACATAAAGACATTCCCATTGGCCTCACAACTGACAGCAATGTAAAAAAGGCACACTGAGGCTGGAGCATCACTATTTTGGCTGCTCTGGGCCCTTATACTACAGGGTTCCTTCCAGCAACTACAAATTCAGCTACACTCACCTGAACAGTATATTCTGCCCTCGAAATGTCACCTGACTAAGCTCTAACTGGCACATAGTCTGACTAAAGAACTGTCATGGTGTCCCCCACAAACAAATGAATGTGCTCTCAGTGATCAATGCTCAGTTGATGGCAGTTCGGGAATTACAACCTCGCTAGAGTTGTGTTGTTGGGGGTGGACTTATGGGGGTTATAAGCCAGCTTCCCCTTGCCAGTGTTTGGCACACCTTCCTGCTGCTGTTTCCAGTGCTGTGGCAGAGGTGATATCCACCCGTCTGCTTGAGCCATCGTTTTCCCTGCCAGGATGGAGTCTCCCTCGAGTCTGTAAGCCTAATAAACCTATTCCTCCACAAGCCACTTTTGTTTGGGTTCTTTCTGTGCAGCAACTAGAAAGCTGACTGCAACAAGAACCATCACTGTTTATTGTCCCAACTCTACAGAGGCTGAGGAAGGACAGTTGGACACCAGCCTGGGCAATAAACACAACCTCTATCACAAGTTAAAAATCTTAATTTCAATGTAACTACTGGGAAAACGGTTTCCTCTATGAGGAAAAAGCTATCTAATGATATAGTGGTATATCAAAGGATACAATTTCAAGAACTTCTAATGTTAATATAGCTTTTAAAACCTAGGATAGTGGTGCACACCTAAAATTACAGCACTTGGGAGGCTAAGGTAGGAGAATTGTGATATAATTTGAGTCTAAGTGGAGATACAAAGATTTAAAAAATAAAAATCAACTGTTAAATAGAATCTTAAAAAGCCAGATTAAGATAGCATAAAAATTTAATAGCATTTAATACTTACTTTGGAAATCCCGGTAACTGGTTTTTAATGGTCCCATGGATCATTTTAATAAAATTTATATTCCAACTGAAGAGAAAACTAAGAAATCTTCTTCCCTATTAAAAAAAAAAAAGTGAGGGATAATCTGGGCATGGTAGCACACACAGTAATCCTAGCTACTAGGGAGGTTGAGGCAGCAGATGTCAAGTCCAAGGTCAGCATCGGCCACATGGACACCATCTCAAAAATAAAAAATAAAGTGTTGGGCTGGAGAGATGGGTTAAGGTGCTTGCATGCAAAGCCAAAAGATCTGGTTCAAGTCCCTATTACCCACACAAAGCCAGATGCACAAGGTCTGGAGTTCATTTATAGTGGCAAGAGGCCATGGTGTACCCATTCTCTCTCTTTAATTAAATAAATTTAAAATAAATAAATGTTTCTAATAACAACTCTCTGGATGTTTAATACTGGTTTAAGTGTTTGTCATGCCAAGCTCAAGGACCTGAGTTCAGATCACTAGCACCCATGTAAAAGCCAGAGTGGCAGGCACTTGTAATCTCAGTGCTGGGGAGACAGAGATAGGAGAATCCCAGGGCATTCTGGCTAGCTACCATAGCCAAATCATGAGCTCAAGGTTGTATATGAGAACCTGTCTCAAAATAGAAGGTGGAGAGCAACTGAAGAAGACACTTGATGTCAACCTCTGGCCTCCATACACGCCATGTACCTGCATATACATGTGTACCCACACATATGAACACATACATGCAAATAAAGAAGTCAGATATTCCTAAGTAGAAAGTACATGCAATTATCACTTGCATGTAGTCGCAGGGGTTGAGCCAGGAAAACACTGTGGGTGGCATATGTTGTGAGGCCACAACAAAAGTATCTCTGTCCCCAAGGAACTCAGAGAGCCATGACCTTGACCAAGTCATTTTGGCTCTGTCATGGATAGTACATAATCCAAAACCAAAGAATGCCTGAAATGTCGCATTTTTGGTAAGGATGCAACTGTCATCAATTCATACCGCCTTTTATAAGTAAGAAAATTCAGCCTCACGTAAATAAGCTATTTGTCAAGCTAGGATTTTCAAATACACCAAATTTTCAAGTCATAAATGGAATTACATCATTGTGATAGTAACTAATGTGTATATTAAAAGACAAATATTTACACTGTGTATAAATACATCAAATACAACACCAAAAATTTCCCCAGAGATAACTGTGTGGTCTCTTCACTGCTCACTAGCACCTCACTGCAGGTGTGGGGCTCCAGAGAAACACAACACACCCTGATGCAAATGAGGCAACCCTGAATGCAACAATAGTATTCACTGGAGTTAACTTGTCAATAGGGATACAATGCTTATGGCTTACAGAAAACAGCTGGACAATGACCTGACCATATCAATGACTGATTAGGAAGATGAGCGCAGATGCCTTAAATGTAGCGCACATGACTATTCTCTTAAAGGGGAAGTTTTACAACACATATATTTGCATCTATCTGTTACACATAGGCACACACATATCAGTGTTATGCATCAATTGTTTATGTTGTCAGCATAAATAGGCTTATTTGACTCCACAACTAGATTCTTTATTCTCCCCAATTTCCTATCTATAACTAGAGAAGCTGGAGATGCAGGCCTTGGGCCTGTCATTTCCCAATACTGAAGGTGACAACAATCAGAGCTGAGCAGCCCTCCCCATGTACCTCTCACACCAGCAACTATACTGCTGACTAATGCCACCTCACGTGCTCCTGCAGAAGACTGAAAGGACACTTATTGATCTGGCTGTGGAAGAAACACTGAGGTTCACAGACCAAATGAACCGTCAGGAGTGGGACAGACCTTTCTGCAGAAGCTAGAGGACTTGGCATTAATCATAGGCTAGGGGTGAGATTGCACATGGAGCCAGACTTCTCCCAAGGAGGTGCTCCTCATCCTTGTATGCCCTCCCTGCTGCTTCAGGAGGAATGACTACAGACACATGGAACCCAACACACTGCATTCTTGTTCCCTTGCAACCCAGCAAGGACACACAACCCACACTCCAATAAGCACTACATAAAACTAACTCTAACACAAAAGTATTCTCTAGAAACCATGTTATTCACATTAATTAAAAAAATATTTTCAGCCTGGGGAATTGGCTCAGCAGTTAAAGGCACTTGTTGTAAAGCCTGGGGCCTGGATTCAATTCTTCAGGACCCACATAAAGCCAAATGCACAAAGTGGCACATACATCTGGAGTTCACTTGCAGCAGCAGGAGGGCCTGGTGTGCCCATTCTTTCTCAAAAAATATTTAAAATTAATCAACAAAAAATTTTAAAAAAAACATTTTCTATAAAGCAATATTTGCAATGTATCATTTACATTTTAAATATATAGCAAACTCAAGAGATTGTTAATGAGACATTTCACAATCAGGTCTTTATGCTAAATCCTCCAATTCATGTATATTTTATATTTTATTATTTGCAAGCACAAACACACACAGAGAGAGAGAGAGAGAGAGAGAGAGAGAGAGAGAGAGAGAGAGAGAGAGAGAGAGAGAAAATGAATATGGGCACACCAGGGCTTCCAGCCACTGCAAATTAACTCCAGATGCATGTGCCACTTTGTGCATCTGGCTTTATGAGGGTACTGAAGAATCTAACCCAGGTCATCAGGCTTTGCAGGCAAGCCTCTCAATGCCTGAGTCACCTCTCTAGCCCTCATGTATCTGCTGCTGGATGGTGATAAAAGAAATGGAAAAATAGTGTGTGATAATAGCTTTGAGTATAGGAAATTAAAATGGGATTGTGAGATGGGGAGGTTCAGTGCTAGAGTGCTTGCCAAGCATACACGAAGCCCTACCTGGGTTCAATCCTGAGTACAAAAAAATAAAAGGTGGCATTAGGGCACAGGACACATCTCATCCATAGGAACACACTTTCTCAGACTTACCCTCTCCCTATGCAGTGCTAAAAATACCTGACTCAAACTGACTCTCAATTTCAATCACTCTAACTGAAATGTAATTATGGTTCCCCCAGGGCTCTCACAGCCCACCTGCTACCATCCAATTTCATGATAAAATAGGCCAGGACCCGGGAAGCACCTGTTGTTGCTGCACGCAGTAAGTACACAGCGCTTGATGGCTACTCTGGCTTCCCATGCAATAGCACAGTGCAAACAGCAGCCACTTAATGTGAGAAAAGCATTCGTTAATAGGTCACAGCAGACCAGAAAGGAAAAACCTACTTACCTCTTCTTTCTTGATGTAGTTAACATTTATGAAGCACTCAAGGAGCATCTCTTTAATTTCTCTACTTTCTTCCAAATCATAATCAAAGCAATATAAAGCCTGGTGAATATGCCAGAGCCGACATATATCTGCACCCTGGAATGACACAGGGAAAACAAATGTGTTCAGCTATTTTTTCTTTCATGAATAGTAAGGTCATATTTCAAATTAAGTATACTTTACATATTTTTTAAAATATTTTATTTATTCATTTTTCAAGCAGAGAGCTACAGCAAGAGAGAAAGAGAGAATACACCAGGGCCACCACCTTGTGGGTCTGGCACATGTGGGTACTGGGGAATTGAACCTGGGCCCTTAGGCACTGGAGGCAAGTGCCTTAACTGCTGAGCCATTTCTCCAGCCCATACTTTACATCTTTAACACTGAAGATTATAGAGGAATTGAGAAATAGGACATAGTGAAAGCAGATTTGTAAACCTGCAAACGCCACTTGTAGATCTAAGGAACACTTTTTTGTTTTGCTTTGAGTTTTTGAAATAGGGTCTCATATAGCCCAGACTGGCTTTGAACTTGATAAGCTGCTGAAGTTGAACTCCTGATATTCCAGTCTCCACCTCCCAAGTTCTAGTATTACAAGTGTGCACTTGATTTAGAAAAACACTCTTCTTAAACAGAAGCAAAAGCAAATAGAAACTCAGTGCTGTTCAACACATATCCTATGACAAGGATACCTCAAATACAGCAGCTGCTAGCCACTGCTTAGTGCAACTATGAACCAATTTTTTTTTTTGTGGAATTACATTAAATTTGAACAGTCTTTCCTCATTAGTGGCTGGCATACTCAACAGCACACAAGTAAAATATTTCAAAGGCATTGAAAATGGATTCATGATTTAAATTACTGACATGAAGGGAATGAGGAAATGGCTCAGCAGTTTAAGATGCTTGCTTTCAAAGCCTGCTAGCCCAGGGTTCAATACCCCAGTACCTACGTACAGGCAGTTGTGCAAAGTGGCGCATCTATCTGGAGTTCATTTGCAGTGGCAAAGGGCTTTGGTGTCCATACTCTCCCTCTCCTTGCAAATACATAAATGAAAATTGAAAAAAAATATATATGGGCAGGAAAGTGATTTTTTTTTAAATAAGACAAATTATTGACAGCATGAAAATAATTCCTGATACTAACAATGGTTTCCCAGTCACACCCTTGGCCAGCAGGGAAAATCACACAAGTGGTCAAGAGCTTCTCTTGTCCTGACCCTGACTGCAGCTTGCAAACCGTTTAGTCAGGCAGACACTCAGACACATGTGAGAGTGCATAAGCCCTCAGGGAGGCCACCCGCAATGCATATCCAGAGCTTTCCAATTCATATTCACTAGGATATGTTCTCTGGAAGTAGAGACTTGAGAGAGGGTCAAAAAGAAATGTCCCTAGTGTCCTAAAGTAACAACAATCTCTTTGAGTGGCAGAATTATAAAATGAGTTTTTCATTTGACCAACTAAGATGAATATATTATTGCCTTCAACAGGAATACAATTCTTTTTCTACATTTAAGTATGAGAAACAGCACAAGTCATAGCTACCCTTGGCACAGCTACAACTTCCTCAGAACTGTGCTGCGATGTGAAAATAATCCCCACCATAACTCTGAATCATATCTGCTTCTCCTCCCAGTGTTTCCCTTGCCTAGCCCTGTCTTGGGGTGTATCATCCTCTCAGAGAACCACAAAGTCCAGAGGTAACCCCCCCCCCAACCCTCCACCTAATAGCTTAGACCTGCTGTGCTTCTCCAGCAAACACGGGAACCAATGGGCACAAACTTATATTCTGAGAAAAATCCATGATCCCTTGCTTTCTCTTCCTGTCTGAACCGGTATAAAAAGGTGGAGGTAGGGCTGGAGAGATGGCTCAGCGGTTAAGGCACTTGCTTCCAGTGCCTAAGGCCCTGGGTTCAATTCCCCAGGACCCACATAAGCCAGACCCACAAGGTGGTGGCCCTGGTGCGCTCGCTC
>PVHP010027183.1:0-24100 GCA_004024765.1 Zapus hudsonius | reverse complement strand
AGCATGAGCACTTGTCTTAGAGCTTTTCCTTCCTTAGGATGATTTTCAGGGAATAACATGAAACCATGGACAGCGTGGTGGCAAAGCCATCAGGATATTTGTAAGGCTCAAAGTTCTTGACAACCATGTTTTTTACAATTTGGAGAAAACCACTTTTAAGTGGCTAAGACAGATGCAGACATGCAGATCACAGGTGGAGGTAGTTCTGAAGTAATTCAAGTTCTTTGTCTCTGAGAGTCTGTCACATCCTTGCCTTTCTCAAGTTCTTTCCATTTAGAGATACATGAGTAATTCATCCTTTTCCAAGCGACAAATCCTCTTCTGTTTAAGGAGACTTTCAGTTCATCTCCCCCATATCTAACTCAGTATTTTTACTGATATCTTTATTATCCATAATTAGATACATTGTATGAGCAAATCTTATGATGGTACCCCCATTTCCCTCCTCCCTGTTTACCAATACACTAGGTATCCAAACACAGTATTTTTGTTTAGGTGATAAAAAAACATTTTGAGGTATGTCATTAAATTTACACAAGACCTTCAGAACTTTACTCTTGCTATGTGGAGCCTCAAAAATTGTAAATGCAGAATGCTTTACTTTAGGGAGTTCTAATACAATATCATTTGGGCTAGACTATCAATATTTTTCAAGGAAACAAGAACAATATGCAGTGTGTGGTTGACAATATTCAATGAGCAAATTCACAGCAAGAAAGTTATGTTCTTTGGGCTAACAATCACCAACACTGATTTAAGTAAGAGTCACACACATTCCCTCTTATACAGTGGCCAGTTTTTCATAGTTTAATTAGATATATTCAAACGAATAATTCTGTTTGTACCCTAAAAAGCTCTAAGAAAATATTGCAACATTAAATTCTTGAAGATTTTCTTGAACTGTGCATGGTGGAATCCCAGCAATAGAAAGACTGAGACAGTAAGAACATTGTGAGTTTGAGGTCAGACTGGGCTTACCAAGCCAGCCAGGAAGACACAGCAAGACACTATTTTTAAAAGGGAGAGGGGATCTGACTCAATCCCATGAAGCATACCAGTAAATCCCATTGAGGAGGGCCTTCAGTGGAATGGGGGCAGAGAGGAGGGAAATGATGGTACCAACACATGACTTGTTCATACAAAGTTTCTACTTAATAAAAAAAAGGGGGGCAGGACTGAACTGGGCATGGAGGTGTACTCAGGAGGCTGAGGTAGGAAGATCACTGTGAGGTCAAGTTCAGCCTGAGAATACATAGTGAATACAAGGTCAGCCTGGGCTAGAATGAGACCCTACCTCAAAAAGGGAGAGGGAGGCTGAGAAGATTGCTCAGTGGTTAAGGCACTTGCTTGCAAAGTCTGCTAACCCTGGTTTGATTCCCTAGTCCCCATGTAAAGCTAGACACACAAAGTGGCACTCATGTCTAGAATTTGTTTTTCAGCCACAAGAAGCCTTGCTGTGCCCATATTTATTCTTTCTCTTTCAAATAAATTTTTAAAAAATGAAAAGAAGGGAGGGAAAGGAAGAAGCAAAGAATAAAGTTTGCTAAAGATGGCAACCACCAATAATTTTAAATTAGAGAAGATTGCTGGCTGGAGAGTTGGCTCAGCAGTTAAAGCACTTGCCTCCAGTGCCTAAGGCCCCGGGTTCAATTCCCCAGGTCCCACATAAACCACAAGGTGGTGGCCCTGGTTCTCTCTCTCTCTATCTCTCTATCTGTATCTCTCTGCTTGAAAATGAATAAATAAAATATTTTAAAAAAGAAGATTTCTAACCCTCTAAGTTATATTTGCTAATGACAAATGAAACATTTTAAAGATTTAATATTAAGAAGTTAAAAGGCTTATTGTTAATTTACCAAAGGGAGGGCTAAAGAGGAGAAAGTAAAACAAGAAGAATCAGCCGGGCGTGGTGATGCACACCTTTAATCCCAGCACTCGGGAGGCAGAGGTAGGAGGATTGCCTTAAATTCAAGGCCACCCTGATACAACACAGTGAATTTTAGGTCAGTCTGGACTAGAGCAAGACCCTACCTCGAAAAACCAAAAACGAAAAAACAAAACAAAACAAACAAACAAAAGAAGAATCTAAAAGTGGGGGCTGGAGAAATGGCTAAGTCGTTAAGGTTCTTGCCCCCAAAGCCCAATGACATGTGTTTGATTCCCCAGTATCCAAATAAAGTCAGATGTACAAAGTGGTCCATTCATCTTAAGTCTGTTTGCAACAGCTGGAGGCCCTGGTGCACCCATTCTCTCTCTCTTCTATTTCTCTCTTCTTGCAAATAAATAAAAATTTTAAAGAGGGACTGGAGAGATAGCTCAGTGGTCAGGTGCTTTCTTTCAAAGGCCTAATAGCCCAGGTTCAATTCTCCAGAACCCACGAATCCATATCCACAAAGTGGTGCATGCATCTGGAGTTTGCTTGCTGTGCCTAAAGGCCCTGGCATGCCCATTCTCTCTGTTGCTCTCTGGTTACAAATAAATAATTTGAAACAGAAAACAAGTAAAAAGAAAGAAAAGAACTTAAAAGGGGTCACAACAATATCTGCACGTTGAAGGAGACTGATTTAGAGTCCAACTGTTCCTTATGCTGGAGGGACCAAGATACTATTTTTAGATGCAAATTCTACTGTCACTTAGTGGAAAGATTTTGTGGTAGGCATGGAAGATAATCAGTCTGTCTAGATGCTGATTTTTAAACCCATTTTTCAACCCAAGAAAAACTAGCACAGACATTATAAACTACATATAATGTACAATAATACCAGGGTTTTAGCATTTCCAAATATAGAAAGGAGTACACTATCCATTCAAATACAATTCCATTTAGTGATCATTTTCATTACTCCTTTCATTGCTAGACTGATAATCTGTTGAAAACTTAAGACAGGAAGGATTCATGTTAGCTCATAGTTCAGAGATAAAGTCCATCCTGGTGAGAAGGGCATGGTGGCTGTTGTAGTCAGCTTCTCATTGTGCAAAGAATCTAACCAGAAGCAGCTTGTGGAGAAATGGGTTTATTTTGGTGTTCAGTCTTAAGGGGAAACTCCATGATGGCAGGAAAAACTATGGCATGAGCAGAGGGTGGACATCACCTGTACCACACAGCTCTGCAAACAGTGACAGGAAGGTGTACCAAAAACTGTCAAGGGGAAGCTGGTTATAACACCCATAAGCCTGCCACCAACAACACACCTCCAACATGGTTCCAATTACAAAACTGCCATCAGCTGGGGATAAGGATTCAGAACATAATAAGTTTATGAAGGACACCTGAATTAAACCACCACAGTGGCTGTGGCAGGCTCTGCCTATGGTGGTAGGAGTGTGTAGCAATTGCTTGCTAATGGTTTGAAGAGCAGGAAGCAGAGAGAGTTTGGATTGGAATTGGGGCAGAGGCTCTAACTCTGGCCCCATGGCCCTTTGATGACCAGCTAAGCTCCATGTCCAAAAGGTTCTACAACCTCCTAAAACCGTGCCTGGGGCATGAAGTCTTCAAACACATAAGCCTATGGGATCATTTCATATTCAAAATATAGCAGCCATATTCTCAAATTGCATTATTCTAAATAGCAAGAATATGTCTCTAGATCAGAATTTATTAATTGTCTGAGAGACAAAAATATACATTGCATGCCAGGTGTGGTGGCACATGTCTTTAATCCCAACACTCGGGAGACTGAGGTAGGAGGGTTGCTGTGAGTTTGAGGCCAGCCTAGAACGACGAAGTGAGTTCTAGGTCAGCCTGGGCTAGAGTGAAGCCCTGCTTCCAAAAAACAAAAGAACCAAACAAAAAAAGTAAATTACAGTTTAAGTTGCCAAAGGTGACTCATTGCAACTTAGAAGCACTCTGCTTCACATGTTCAATTTAATGCATGTAATAAAAGTTTTTTGATAAATTATACCATTATATATTTTCCACTTATAATTTGAAACTTAATCACAGACTTCCTCACATCAATTCAAATACAAGTATAGCTTGAAAGAATGTTTTTTTAATAAATATAAGTGTTTACAAAAGTCAAATCTGGGGCTGGAGAGATTACTCAGTGGTTAAGGCACTTGCCTCCAGTGCCTAAGGCCTCTGGTTCAATTCCCCAGGACCCACATAAACCACACAAAAAGTTGTGGCCCTGGTGTGTTCTCTCTCTCTCTCTCTCTCTCTTTCTCTCTCTCTCTGCTTGAAAATGAATAAATAAAATATATATTTTTAAAAAAGTCAAATCTGGGGCTGAAGAGATGGCTCAGTGGTTAAGGCACTTGCCTACAAAGCCTAATGACCCAGGTTCAATTCCCCAGTACCCATGTAAAGCCAGATGCACAAAGTGGTCCATGCATCTGGAGTTTGTTTGCGGTAGCTGGGGGCCCTGCTGCACCCATTCTCTCTTTATGTGTGTGTCTCTCTGCTTGCAAGTAAATAAAGAAAAATATTTTTTAAAAAGTAGAATCTGGGGCTGGAGAAATTGCTCAGTGGTTAAGGTGCTTGTCTGCAAAACCTATTGACCTGAGTTCAATTCCCCAGTACCCATGTAAAGCCAGATGTACAAAGAAGAGTTGCTTGCATCTGGAGTTTGTTTGCAGTGGCTGCAAGCCCTGGTGCACCCAATCTCTTTCTCCTCTCTCTCTCTCTCTCTCTCTCTCTCTCTCTCTCTCTCTCTCTCTCTCTCTCTCTCTGCTTACAAATAAATAAACAAAATATTTTTTAACAAGTAGAATCTATGTAGAGTAATTGTTGTGGGTTAGATTCCTTATAAAGGAGACTTTTACAGACCAGGACAATAAATTGTTTACCTAAGAGGACTCTTGGAAGCTTACTGGCTAGTCTCTTGTGCTGCTGAAATACTGGAATAGCTCCCCCAGAATTCCAGTAGACCTACTTCCTAGGAGAGTTGGTAAGTGGAAAATGGGTAGAAGGCATTGTAGCTTCCTTCACAGAAGTAATGCTCATTTTCTTCCTCCACTACCCTTTCAAGATTCCCTTCCCTTCCCTTTTTCTTTTTTTTTTTTTTTTTGAGGTAGGGTCTCACTTTATCTCAGGATGGCCTCGAACTCCCTCTGTAGCCCAGGAAGGCCTTGAACTCATGGTGATCCTCCTACCTCAGTCTTCTGAGTACTGGGATCAAAGGCATGCACCACCACGCTCGGCTTTTCACAAGATTCTGGTCCTCAGACAGCAACTTTGGGTGTCTTGGTAGCTGTGCCTCAGAGCGTGGTCAGATGTTTATCTGAGGGACCTGCTTTTTTGAGTACTATACCATTCTTTGATGAGAGTGCCTGTACTCAAAACCAGGTAAGTACCAAGTGGATCTTGTGGGCACTGAACACGTTCTTCCTGGCTATCTTGCTCGTTTCTGTGCATTATAAAGAGGGTTTTTGTCTCATACTTTTTCTGTCCCAAGGTGAAGAAGCCTTGGTGATGGCCTACAAGCTGATAGTTTCCAAGGTGACACATGACATTGCAGAAAGAGAGGAAAGGAATAAACACAGATCTAGGCAAAATGGCTGTTATAGCAGACCTGTTCTTGAAATAACACATTAACTGATTAATCCATTAATCATGTGAATGGATTAATCTGTTCCTGAGGGCAAGCCTTAATCACCTCACATATCGGGTCTGACATGATATGATGTCACATTCCTACCAGAGGGAGTGTAGGCTCCAAGTTCTTATCACAGCTAAACATGTATCACTGACAAACTATGGAAGTGTTCAGAATCTTTTCAAAGCTACATAATAGGCTTCCTTGGCATATTTTTAGCATCATTTATTATTACCATCATTTTATTCTTTACTTTTGTTTTTGTTTTTGCATATGCATATATGTGTGGTGTATATGTAGTATATGCATGTATGTGCAGTTGAACATGACCTGCACATGCATGTGTGGAGGCCAGAGAAGGTTGAGTATATTCCTCTATTGTCTATCCAAATATTTCCTTGAGACTGAGTCTCTCACTGAACCTAGAGCTTTTGGTCAGACTGGCTGACCAGTGAGCCCCAGTGATTCTCCAATCTCCACTCTCCACAGGAGTGGAGTTATCAGCTTGGATTGCCATGCCAAGCTATTTACATGGGTGCTATTTGCCATCTCCTCAGTCCCCTGTTTTTAGTTTATTATTATTATTATTATTATTATTTTGAGACAGGGCCTCTTTTAGTGTGTGTGCAATTTTATAGTTTTGGGTAGCCATGAAGTTTTTGCGATTTTATATAGTTGATTTTAATTTGTTTTCATGTTTCTACAATGGTTTACAATTTTTTTTAAAAAATCTTTTTATTTGCAAGCAGAGAGAGAGAGAGAGAGAGGGGGGGGGAGGGAGGAGAGAGAGAGAATGAGAATGGGTGTGGCAGGGCCTCTAGCCACTGAAAACAAACTCCAGATGCATGTCCACCGTACATCTGGCTTTATGTGGGTACTGGGGAATCAAACCCAGGTCATTAGGCTTTGTAGGCAAATGTCTTAACCACTGAACCATCTCTTCAGCCCTATAATTTTTTTAAAATAATCCCCATAGTTTGTGATTTCTCCCTAAATAAACAAGGATTCATAATTTTTTTGGTATGCTATATAAAAATTATAGAAGACCATTGTGGTAGTGTGACTGAATGTCTCCCAATAGATTCAAAAGTTTATTAAAGATTTGTCTCCAGCCTCCTGGCTGGAGGAGGTGTCACCTTAGTTTGGCCTCCCAGGGTATTTCTAAGGTGGATGTAAAATTCCAGTGATACATATGTAAAGAGCAGTTAGAGCTGAAGTTGGAGCTGAGAACAATCCTGCTGTTTTGCTAGTTGGAGTTGGAGTGTGCTGGCTGGAGGTGATGGGTTTCTCTGTTTGAATCTGAACCATTCTGAAAACTTCCCCTGGATCTGATGCATTAATACTTTCCTCCCAAAAATGAGCCTGGTTTGGAGATTTATCCCAGCAGCTTGTAGCTGACTATGAGAGATTTGGCACCAGAAGTGGGGTGATAGCTGAGATGAATCTGACCATGTGGATTTTGGTCTTCTGGAACCATGTGCTGGAGGAATGGACATGGACTTGGTACTTGCAACTAAAGATGCCTTCCAGAGTGGTGAGCCATGATTTATAGACTATTCTAGTGAGAATTTGGATATGCTCAGTGCAGAGAGAATTGCATTTGGAGGCTTGGCTTGTGAACTTTCCAAGGAGAAGGAGAGATGCAGAAAACCTTAATAGAACTGTGTGCCTGGGCCAAGGGGTGGGTGCATCCTACTGCCCATGCCCAGAGAGTTTGACCAAGGCTGAATTTAAGTAATGGACTGTTGTGCTTGGCTATGGATATGGAACTGAGAAGCCTCTTTCACCATTCTGAAAACTTCCTCTGGATCTGTTACTTTAATAAATGCTTTCCTCCCAAAATTGTGCCTGGTTTAGAGATTCATCTCAGCTGACTAAGACAACCATTGTTTGTGACTAGGCTCCTATACTAGGCTCCAATAATGGAGTCATTTATGCTAAAGTTCCAAGCCACCAAGATGAAACTAAGCTGTTTTACTGACCTTTGAAGCAATTAGGATTTGAGGGATAATAGCTGAAATTTCCAACAGGTCAATTCTAATTAGTATGACAATTCCTCTTAATTCTTCTACTAAAAATAAACCCTGAAATGGACTGATGTTAATGCTATGCTACCTTCCTATTATTCTGTCTCACTTGGCAAGTAACTTTGAAATGGGCAACCTGTTTTGTTTCTGCTTTTTTCCCTTTTTTTGAAGTACAGTCTCACCTGTAGCCCAGGCTGACCTAGAACAGACTCTACAGTTTCAGGCTGGCATCAAACTCACAGCAGTCCTCCTACCTCTGCCTCCCTAGTGCTGGGATTAAAGGCATGTACCACCATTGGCTGTTTCTGCTTTAAAAAAAAAATTTTTTTGAGAGAGATGAAGAGAAGACAGTATGAAGATCTCCAGCACATAAGAAGGCAGGTGGGGTAAAGCCCCATTAAAAAAAAACATTTTAGTAGGGTGGGGCACAACTTTAATCCCAGCATTTAGGAGGTAGAGGTAGGAGGATCTCCATGAGTTCCAGGCTACCCTGAGACTACATAATGAATTCCAGGTCAGACTGGATTAGAGACTCTACCTGGGGGGGAGGGGATGTATTTATTTATGAGAAAAGAGCACCGACAGGACCTTTTGCCTCTGAAGTCCAGATACATGTGCTACTTTGTGTGTCTGGCCAGCAGGTTTTCTGGCAAGTGCCTTGAACCACCGAGCCTATTTTTGCTTTTGTCCATCTCCTATGCTTATAAAACCAACCTTCTTTATTAGAATCATCAGAGCACTCATTCCATTTCATAGAATGAAAGTGTTACCTGTTTCTAGAACTAAAAAGAAAAAAACAATGAGACCTGTAAACTCAAGTGATATTTTAATTCAATTGATTTAATTGTAATTTTGTCCTTTGACAAGTATTTACAATATCGATTTCTAAAGACTATTGATTTTACCCCATTCTTTTTAATTTCTTCCAGATTTCAATTATATAAGGTAAATTAAGTTCATTCAATCTTAATGTCCCAACATACTACTTACACGAATTTTTCACATATTCACCACAGATTACGCTTATTACTTTTTATCATGCAGTTTAATTATAATCTAATCTATATGATACCATGGTTAAGAGCCCTCTTTATCCGAAAAATCAGTCATGTCTATCTGAGAATGCTGTTTTGAAGGTCCATGAGGTATTCCCCACGTATGCAAGCTATTTAGAATAGCGGCTGCTATAAACTGTAGTAGTTTTCCTACTGGCTACTTTATTAGTCCTGAGATTAGACATTTTAAGAAAAATCACTTGGGTTTTTCCTAAATATATACAGCTCAAGGAGCTAATATTTTATATTAACCGATAATTAAGTAATGTTTAGTATAATATCGAGCTTCAAGTAAGCAGGGTGAGGGGATCGAGTAATGGGCAGCTGGTTTAGATAGGGTTGGCAAAAAAGGCATGCCTCAGGAGATGACAGGGACCAGCAGCTTTAATGAAATGCAACGACATCACTGTCATTATGCATGAGTGCTCCTCTTGGTATTTGCTAGCAACATCCTCTTAGTTCTTAGTCATGCAGCTTCATGTAAGTGCTGAACTATTTATATTGCTATGACTTGGTATACCAACCACATTTTAGTCTGGGAAGGAAGTGCCTATACTTCCTGTGTCCTTTAAATATGCTTCACTGATTACACAGTTCCCAAACTTTTAAAATAGTTTTTGTCAGTTCTATAAATGAACTTGTTGTTAGAAGTACTTTGAAGAGAAACAGGCATTTGGATGACCCAATCAGAGGAAAGCAGCTACAGTATGGAATGAATGTTGGATTAAAAAAAACCTGGGTTTAGGTTCTAGCTCATCACTGTGAAGGAGAACTTGAACATGTTCCCTAATATTACCAAGACTGTTTACTTATCTTAAATAAAAAGAATGATGCTTAATCCATATAATTGTAAAAGTCAAATAGTCATGAATATGAAAACGAGTTGCTTGATATGTTATAGACCACTTATCAAAGTTAGTTGATTTTAAGTTTGCACAAGTTTGAAATAAGCTAAAAAGATAACAGGCTGGTGCTGTTCTAAGGATAAAGAAATTCTTAAGCATATTACATGTTGCTAAAAAGAAGAAATAAGAAATTCATGTTTCCAGACATTATGGTACACACCCAAATTTCAGCACTTGGGAGGCAGAGAAAGAAGATCAGTTTGAGGCCAGTATGGGCAACATAGTGTGACCCTGTCTCAAAAACAAAAAGAACCCGGGACTAGTGGCATAGGCCTCTAATGCCAGCTACTCAGGAAGCTGATGCAGGACGAATGCCAATTCCAGGCCATCCTGAGCTACATGGTGAGACTGTTGCAAAAGAAAAAGTAGAGTTTTGGGTATGGAGCAGTGGAAAAGTACTTGCCTAGCATGTGCCCTCTTCCACACCCCCAAAAAGGAAAAAAAAATTATGTATGTCAATATGAACAGTAAGTCAAATGTTCATCATACTAATGCCAAGTAACGGATGCTGACTGTGTCCTGAGAACTTTTTAAAGCATGCTACATGAACTAATTTATTATTACTCAACCAAGCAAAACAAGTATTATTTTTTCATCTAACTCATAACAAAACTGATGCAGAAAGCCTAAAAAAAAAAAAAAACCTACCCCTAATCACAAATTAAAGTACAGGTACAAGTTTAAAGAATGAGTAAGATTAAAAATTTAACAAGGGATTCTCCCCCCCCCCCCTTTGAAACCCCTCCCAACTCAGGCGCTTCTTTTTTTTTTAATTGTTATTTTTCCCAAGACAGTGTCTTACTTTAGCCCAGGCTGACCTGGAACTCATTTTGTAGTTTCAGGCTGGCCTCAAGCTCATTGTAGTTTCAGGCTGGCCTCAAGCTCACTGCAACCCTCCTACCTCAGCTTCCTGATAGCTGGGATGAAGAACATGTACCACTATATCCAGCTGAGGAGTTTTTTTTTTTTTTTAAACTTTCATTCTTAAAATAAATCCAGCTTAATTTGTCAAAAAAAATTAACAAACCAAGTGTGGTGGCACACATCTTTGATCCCAGAACTCGGGAGGCAGAGGTAGGAGGATCACCATGAAAAGCACCAAAGCAGAATGTTCAAGTTCTAAGGTTCATTTACATAAGGAAAAGTTTACATTTACATAAACGAGAGTAAGCAGTAATAATTTTGGGTAGACCATAGCAGATATGATTAGTTTGAACCACAGTTGAGAAGTCCTGTGAAATAATGATTCTGGTGATCTAGAAAACTGAAACAAAATTCTAAAGATAAAGTGTTAAGTATATAGTAAAACTGATGTGTTCTATCAAATTATTAAAAGTTTTATTATCAGTTAAATTCATAAAGGCCAGTAACATATTACCTGGAGGGATATATTATCTATAGAAAAAGACATTGTTATCTATTCATACCAATCATCCAGGTTTAAAAATCATAGTCATAGTCGGGTGTGGCGGCACACGCCTTTAATCCCAGCACTCAGGAGGCAGAGGTAGGAGGATTGCTGTGAGTTCAAGGCCACCCAGAGACTACATAGTGAATTCCAGGTCAGCCTGGACTAGAGAGAGACCCTACCTCGAAAAAAACCCAAAAAAATCATAGTCATGGGGACACCATGCTGGGTCATGCATTTAGGTGTAATGTCTACAACTTAATTGTATACAACAGTATTTCAACATCATATCTCATTTTATAAATTTTCTTTTTCTCAAGTGTAAGCATGAATGATAGTAAATTGATAAATGGATTTTTAAAAAAAGTATTTATTTGCAAGTAGAAACGGACACACACACACACACACACACACACAGAGAGAGAGAGAGAGAGAGAGAGAGAGAGAGAGAGAGAGAGAGAGAGAGAGAGAGAGAGAGAATAGGTGCACTAAGGTCCAAACTGCAGACACACGCACCCCTTTTGTGCATCTGGCTTTACGTGGATACTGGGGAATAGAACTTGGGTTGTTAGGTTTTGTAGGCAAAAGTGCATTAACCGCTAAGCCATCCCTCCAGCCCGATAAATGGATTTTTTAAAAAAATTAACAGAAAAATAAGGTATAAAAATTTCAGGTGTGCATATTTAGAATCAACATGGAAGAGGACATGGCTGCTTTTGCTTCTAGTTGCAGCTTCTTTGGAGGCTGAATAGGAAAAACCAACCTAGACAACATAACAAGACACTTTGTGGAGATTGAATGGAGAGTCTGGAACACACAAGACAAGCATTCTATCTCTAAGCTATGACTTTTGATCATGGTGGGTGTTGAAGAAAAATAATAAAACTATATCAAGCAATATAGATATTTCCTTGCCAACTGTTTTTTTTTTTTTAATGTTATCACAGGACTTTTTTTTTTTTTTTTTGAGGTAGGGTCTCACTCCAGCCCAGGCTGGCCTAGAATTCACTATCTAGTCTCAGGGTGACCTTGAACTCAAGTGATCTTCCTACCCTCTGCCTCCCAAATTGCTGGAATTAAAGGTGTGCACCACCAAGCCTGGTTTATACTACTTTTGTTTTTGCTTTGTTTTAAAAGAGGATCTTGGGCTGGAGAGATGGCTCAGCGATTAAGGCACTTGCCTCCAGTGCCTAAGGCCCCAGGACCCACATAAAGCCAGACCCACAAGGTGGTGGCCCTGGTGCATTCTCTCTCTCTCTCTGCTTGAAAATGAATAAATAAAATGTTTTTTTTTTTTTTAAAAAAAGAGGATCTTATGTAGCCGAGAGCTTGCTAAGTAGTAGATGTCATATCATCTTAAATGAAATGACAGATGCTATGAAATTTAAAATTTTTGATTCTCCTTCCTCCAGTGCTGGGAACTCAGGGATCACCTGCATGTGTCATGCTTTTGGAATGCTGGGAATCCAATCCAGGGCTTCTAGTATGCTACACACTACTGAACTACACCCTCAGCTATCTTTTCATAGAAGTCAACCAGACGTCACTATTTTGCAAGCAGGAAATAATCAAGAGATCACCTAGAGTTTTTGGAGTAGAAATCTATATATCTATTTAGCTTTTAGCATCTTATCTACTTTAGGACCTACTGCCGTCATTAAGCACCTCGGCCAGCCCTGGTAAAACAACATTTAGGAACACGCATCGGCTTTGCCTCCCACAGCCTCGGCCTCAAGGATGTGTTGGTCAAGCCAAGCACCCATTATGCACTCAATAATGGCGGTGACCCAGCTCTGGACATGCACACCACGAGGAGGCAGCTCCAGGCAGCCTTCCAGCACTGACGTTAACAACCGTGGAAATCGCCGCGCTAGGTCTGCTCTCGCATCAACCGCTGAGGATGCCCGAGTGGGGACAGGTTCCTGATGGCCGGTGCTGGTGATGAACCTAACTTTCCTGTCCCGAGACTTTAAAGAGAAATCAAAGAGCATCGTCGGGCAGGGCCCGCGGTCGGGTGCGTTTGCGGGCGGCAACCTTGTGAGGTAAGTGGAGGCACCCGCGCCGGCGAGGGGAGCGTGAGTCACAGTTGTCCGTCCGTCCGTCCGTCGGGGCTGAGTCAGCGGCCCGGCGTGGCTCCTGCCCGGCCCCTGGACGTTCCTCCCGAGCTCGCGTGGACTGGGTCCCTCGGCAGGCAGGTCCAGCGCCGCCTTCTAGAAACCCCGAGAAGATGGTGGGAGGAGACCCGACGACTAGATAAACACCGGCCCCTGAAGCCCTGCTGCGTGTACTGAGCGTCCCGCTAACAACCTCCTGGGCAAGATGGAAGGACCGGGGGACCGAGGGCACCGCAGGCCCGCCCGGCAGTGACGCCGCCCGCCCACCCGTCGCCGGAGAAAGCCGCCCGGCGCTCCGCAGCCCCGCGCGCAGCCCCGCGCACGCCGCCCGGCAGCCACGTGACCAGCCCTTTTTAGAAGAAAAAAAACCCACTTTTCCTTAAAGGGGGGAAAGACTCCACTTCCCAGAAACCTCTCGTTCCCCACGCAGCCGCAGTCTTGCGCAGGCGCCGCCAGAGCCAAACGGACACGTCCGTCACGTGACCGACCACCGGCCAATCCGGTTTGAATCTCATTTTTTTTCCTCTCACCCCCCCTTCAGGAGCGGTTGTGCGATCAGATCGATCTAAGATGGCGACCGTGGAACCGGTGAGTATTGCCTTCGGCCCCCACCCCCGTGGGTCCCCGCGCTCCGTGTCCCATCGTTCAGGGGGACCCCCGCGGGACCGCGTTCCCGGCGCGCTCGCTACCTCCTTCGGCGCCCTCCCCCTCGTCCCCGGGCCTGACCTTCCGCGGGCAGCCGGCGGTGCCGGGGAGGCTGGCCGCGGCAGCGTGGAGCGGGCGCACGCGTTCCGCCGGGGCCCGGGGCCCGGTGGGGGAGGGGCGGAGGGTCTCCCGCGCCGCCCCGGGGGTGCGGGCGAGGCGGGGGCGGGGCGGCGGCGGCCCGGGGACGGTCCTAGGGGCTAGGAGGGCGCGGGGGCCGGCTGCTAGCGGACCCCGGGCCGGTCGGGGGTGAGCGGGGAGGCGGGAGCCCGGGGCAGCCTCTCCCCGCCGCCCTCCGTCGCCGCGGGCCCCGGCCTCACGTGCCGGCTCGCGGGTCCCCGTGGGGCTCCCGGTGCCGGGGGCGGGGTGGGAAGCCAGCCGGTGGGCGCGCGGGCGCGGGGGGCCCCGGCGGGGGGCGGGCGGGCGGCGAGAGGGGCGAGCGCGTGCTCCTGCGGCTCCGGCCCGCGGCGGCTGGCGAGGCGACGGGGAGACGGCCGCGCCGCGTGGGTCCCGTCCCGGAGCTGCGCGAGCGCCGTGGCGGCGCCGGGAAGGGGGCATCACATTGTCCTCGGCACTCGGGACCGGGCTGTCATGGAGGAGGGAGGCGGAGGAGCGAGGCCTGCGGCTAGGGCCGCGGGTCCCCGGGCCTCCGGGTCGGACCGCACCGCCGCCTCGCACGCGCGCCGGCCCTCCATTCATTCACGTTTCCGCGCGGTGCCCGGCGCACGCCGCGCACCCTGGCGAGGAGGCAGAAAGAACTTTGTTCCGAGCGAGCTTCCCCAGTGTCCGGGAAGGCGCCAGCCAGGACCTCACAGGCCACGGCCATGGTCGGTTAGGACTTGGGTTTGCCTGCAAAACTTGGCTCCTTGAAACTTGAGGGCCTGAGCCTGCCTTTTGAGGAATGTCACACCTACGTGACCAAACCTCAGGTGCATAATGAAGTATATTTAGCAACTAGAAAACCTTTGACATTCAGGAGCCATTGGTAGGTCCTCCTCCCCCAGAGTATTTTAGTACATCTTCAGTGGTAGCTTGTGGTTTGGGTGAAGATTTGCCGGTTTGCTTTGACTTTTAAAGACATTTGTAATTTAAAACAACTCTCCCATGGACTACCAAATGGCAGGTTTGGATTAAATGCACTTATCTTTGAGAATTTGAGGCAGCTTTTCTGTGTGATTGTCAGTTTTCTTAAGAATCAGATTGGCTGCAAAACCGGCTGTGTAAGTTACTACTAAAACTAACTTTAGAATATTAATGTCACATAGGAGCAAGAGAAATAAAATTTAAAGTTAAAACCTAAAATCAGCGTTAGGGAAAATACAGAGTAAGTAAGTAATAGAGGCAACGTTAAAAAGTTCTAGTTTAAGCAGTAGAACAGTAATAGAACTTTTCAGTAACTAGGTCTTTGGACAAAACTAGAGCGGTAGAAGTTGTTGTTTAAAAACGTAAGTATTTATAGCCCCAGATATGTTGAGGATGATTACCAAGTGCTCTTTAGGATACAAAGTTTTACTTCATTGTTAACTTTTAAGGCACTTACCTGCCACCGATGAGCACAGTTCCATGGTTGACCCAGACTGATTGGGTAGTGTGCTTAATTTTAGGGACAAGAGGAACCTAAAATGTGAAGGTCAAAACTTTGAAACTATAATAAGTATGTTGGGGTTGAACGTAAGATAGTATTGAAGTGCTTTTTTTAAAAAGTGGGAAATACAGAAATTTTACAACTTGAATACACCCTTGTCCACAGGCTAGTCAGGCAGTATTTTTGACAATTTTGTTACTTATCTATTGAACTTGTTTTCGGTGCTGGTGTTCAATCCACTGTCTGTCTGGTGCATGCTAAGTGCACTGTAGCCTGTACAGTTTAAAATAGTTGAATATTTTTTGAAGCAGCTGATTCAACTGTGGGATTGCAGTTGAGGTATTGTGTTGGAGCCCATAAAAATCATATTTGGTTATTGCTATTTTCAACTAGTGAGTTTCTTTCATGTTTGTATGTTCAACTAAGAGCACATTAAGAGCCATGTATTTTTTCTACATATTCTCCCCTTTTGTAGACATTTGGTGATCTCCCCCCTTCCAGGTAGGGTCTCACTCTATGTATCCCAGGCTGACCTGGAATTCATTATGATTTTTGTTTGTTTTTCGAGGTAGGGTCTCGCTCTAGCCCAGGCTGACCTGGATTTAATTCACTCTGTAGTCCCATATTGGCCTCAACAGGATGATCTTCCTTACCAGGCCTCCTGAGTGCTGGGATCAAAGGTGTGCGCCAACACACGTGGCTTCACTCTGATTTTAAAAAATATATATTTATTTTAAATACTTTATGAGGGAGAGAGACAGAGACACACACACTGCAAACGAACTCCAGACACATGCTCTACCTTGTGGCTTTACTTGGGCACTGGGGAATGGAGTCTGGGTCCTTAGGCTTTATAGGCAAGTGCCTTAACTGCTGAGCCATCTGGCCTGATTTTTTTTAAAAAAAAAATTATTCATTTTCAAGCAGAGAGATACAGAGAGAGAGAGTGCACACCAGGGCCACCACCTTGTGGGTCTGGCATATGTGGGACCTGGGGAACTGAACTTGGGACCTTAGGCACTGGAGGCAAGTGCCTTAACTGCTGAGCCATCTCCCCAGCCCCTGATTTTTTTTTAATATGTGGAAATCAAATATACTATCAGTCATTTGTAGTTTGATATAGTGTAGCTTAGTGTTTTATGTAAGTTATGGCTTGCAAATATTAGTTGTTGAGAAGTTTGAGAGAGAAAATTAAGGGAAGCATTTTACTTACCAATAAAATAGTGGAATTTGGAACATCAGGACAAAATGTTCTCTCTCTTACCCTTCTGGTCTTTGACTTATGGCAAGGTCAAAATTAGTATCCATGTTAGTGAAGATGGTAAGACCTGGCCATCTTACCTCCGGTCTGCCTTCTCTCCCTTTCACTCTTCTCTTTTTTCTTGCTATTCAGGGAATATCATTTCTGTAATTTGTATTTTTATTTTTATAGGTTCTTAATTGTTGGATTTTTAATTTTGATATCTTCAGTTAAATTGAGGGTATATAATTGTACTTAATTTTGTGTTAATATTTTAATATTATTAAGCTGCACATTAATTTTACAAGTGACTACACTGAATATTCAAACAATACTTCCATGTTTGTTTGTTCTTTATCTTCCTTTTTCACAGTTTTGTACATGTATATAATGTATTTTGGTTTTATTCACCACCTCCTTACCCTTATCTCCCACATAAACCCTTCCCAACCAATCCTCTTCCTACTTTGTCCTTAAAAAAAATTATTTTTTAAATTTATTTGTGAGTCGAGAGAGTGTGAGTTTGTGTGTATATGGGTGTGCCAGGGCCTCTTGCCTCTGCAAATGAACTCCAGATATCTATGCTAACTACTTTAGGCATCTGGCTTTACATGGGTACTGGGGAATTGAACAGAGGTCACATGCTTTGCAAGCAAGCACCTTTTTTTTTTTTATAAATATTTTATTCATTTTTAAGCAGAGAGATACAGAGAGAGGGGGGGGGTCTGGCTTATGTGGGTCCTGGGGAATTGACCCCAGGGCCTTAGGCACTGGAGGCAAGTGCCTTAACCGCTGAGCCATCTCACCAGCCCAGCAAGCACCTTTAAACACTGAACCATCTTCCCAGCTCCTCTTTAAATGGTGACCCATTGAGTCAAATAGGATTGCTTGCATGAGTACGGGTGGGAAGTTATTTATTAGATTATGGGCAATTTACCTGTGGATACACCACTGAAGAACATGACTCCCTTTCCTCTGTTTTTAATTTTTGAGACAGAATCTTCCTAGATAGCCCTGGCTGCCTAGTAACTCACTATGTAGAACCAGGCTGGTCTCAAATTCGCAACAGTCCTTTTGCCTCTGACTCTTCAGTATATACCACCACATCCAGCCTAGGCATCTGTGTTTTTATCCTTAGAAATATACTTCATATTATAGTTTAAATAAGGCTTTAAAAAAAAAAAACAAAACATGCTGAGAAGCCAGGTATGGTGGTGCATGCCTGTAATCCCAGCACTTAGTAGATGAAGATAGGAGAATCACC
Source organism: Zapus hudsonius (assembly GCA_004024765.1). Taxonomy (NCBI): domain Eukaryota; kingdom Metazoa; phylum Chordata; class Mammalia; order Rodentia; family Dipodidae; genus Zapus; species Zapus hudsonius. The sequence goes on along the minus strand of PVHP010027183.1, from coordinate 6,263 downwards.
CCTAAGTTTGAAGCTGACTTGGGCTACATTCCTAGTCTCAAAAAGCATGAAAAAGAAAAAAAAAAGAAATGTTAGAAAATTTAGTGTATTTAATCAATTAAAAACTAAGTCTACTTTTACAAATCAGTATGTCTTTTTTGTTTTAATGAAGGGACCCATTATATTGTTTGTTACTACACCAAGTTTTGTGTCTATGGTCCAAATTTCATTTCACTTTATATTCTGAGTTAATGTGTGTAATTTGACTTTAAATAAATTCAGTATAGGCACGTAGTCTATACATTGACATTGCAGAGAATCATGTTTAAAATAAATTGTACTTAATCCAAACTGAATAGAAAATCTTGATCAAATAACTCTTATGAAACGTTGTTTTAATTTACCCAAGGTTGAATGTATTAGAAGTATTAACAGTCCTGGGCTTAATAAGAGACATGTGGAATAGGTTCCAGCAGTGGCAATTTCTACTTTGCCTTCCCTGCCATGGTTGGAAGTTTCCCTAATCTTCTGTTACATTGTGAGTTTTAGTGTGACTGAAAAATGTAACTAATTCTCTTAAAGCCATCATGATTATCCCCCCCTCTAGGTAGGGTCTCCCTCTAGCCCAGGCTGACCTGGAATTTACTATGTAGTATCAGGGTGACCTTGAACTGACGATGCTGTTCCTACCTCTGCCTCCTGAGTGGTGGGACTGAAGATGTACGCTACCACGACTGGCCTGTGTTCATGATTTTTTAAAAATGCAGTATTCAGAGATATGAGTTAAGAAGAACTAAAGTTCATAGGGTGCTGAATGGAGGTACACAAATTATCACTGCTTGTCCATTAGGAAAACCTATGATCCATAACCTCAGATATTCTCTCACTCCTGTCCTTACCATAATTGCACTTTCTCAATGCCCCTAGTGGTGTCTGGGAGGTAAAGGCTTGTTTTTCATGTCTGAAATGTCTTACTTAGGCTTTGGGAACCTGAAGATGTAGTCACGACATGGGAATGATAGGAAACTACAGTTTAGTCATCCTGTGTTCCATGAGTCTGTCCAATCGTGTCATATAACTAGCATTGCTTTTCCAGGGATAGGGATTTAAGCTTTAAAAAGAATGGCCTTTTAATAACAACCTTTTTTTAACAGCTGGCTTTTGTTTGTTTGTGTAAAGGCTATTTTTAATGTAGGTAAATCTTTATTAATAGGTGCCAACACAGGACCTAGTGTGTGTCAGGCACCAGAATGTACACATTCATTTAATCCTTAAAGTAAGCAGTCCCTTTTAGATAGGTGGTATTATTTCACAGATGAGGAAACCGAGGTACAGAGATGAACTTTGTATGACTAATTTGGCCATAATCACAAGCTAGGAAGAGTTACAGGGTTGAGTTCAAACAAAGCAGTCAAGTTGCAGAGTATGTGCTCGAAACCATGGCACTGCCTTGGTACTTACTGGCCATGTAGTGTGTGTTCTTTGGGTAACTTCAGAAAGGGAGGTTAATTTTGATAAATTTACAAGAAATTTTGTTACAAGTGTAAAATTAAAAATTTGTAAATTTTTTAGATGCTACTATATAGTCATGTTGGATAAACAGTATGGAATTTTTAAGACAATAGCCTCCACTTTTCATCTGAAGACTAGATAGGCAGTTACAGTCATCCTTGTTATTAGATGGAATTGGTTCTACAAACCCACAGACATAAAATATCTGCAGTAGCTCATCTCATAAAATGATGTAGTAATTGCATATAACTTACATGTATCCTGCTCTCTAAATTGCTTATAATACCTAAGGTAACATGAATGCTAAATAAATAGTTCCTGGTATTATTAGGGAATAATGAATAAAAGAATTTGGTAGGTGTTAAGTACAAGTGCTTGAGTATTTTCTACTTGAGGTTGGAAGAATCTGCTGCTAACAAACCCATCAATAAGGAAGACCATTTGTATTGATCATGAACAGTTAGTAATTGATCTAGAACTTTGTAGGTGGATTTCTATGTAGTCTCTCAGGGTGGTCTGGACTTCACAGTGATCCTCCTACCTCAGTCTCCTCTAAGTGCTGGGATTAAAGGCGTGAGCCACCAGCCCAGCTACTTCTAGCTTAGTGTATACAGTTTTGGTAAATTTTTAAAAATCTACAAATTTTGAATTTACAGTAGACTAAACTGATTTTGGCGAAAGGTTTGCGAAAGTAAAGTTTTTTTTGGTGAAAATTCCAGCTAAAATGAGTATTTTGTTTGCATGTATTTGTTTCACATTTTAAGCTTACTACTAAGTGCTATACAGAAATTAGTTCACATTTTTTTTGTTTTTACAGTGACAGCCAGTACGACTGTAGTACCTTATAAACATGTCAGTATTACTATATAAGTTCTTATGGACAATAGTCTCATAATAATTGGTATTAGCAGAATCAAGAATATTTGATATCTTAATGGAAAGACAAAATGAGCACACTTTTATTTAAAAAATGAATATAGGCAAAGAATTCATGTTTGACTGGAGAGATGGCTCAGCAGTTAAAGGCGCTTGCTTGCAAAGCTTGACAGTCTGGATTATATTTCCCAGTGTCCATGCCAAGCTATATGCCCAAAGTGGCACGTGGGTCTGGAGTTTGTTTGCAGTGGCAGAAGGCCCTGGGATGCCTATACCCAACTCTCTCTGCCTCTCTCTTAAATAAATAAAAATATTTTAAAAATAGGATAACAACTAACTCATTGCCCACTTAATAATGTAACTCATTATGGACAATAAAAAATATTAAAAAATAATTTTATGCTTTAGGGCTGGGGAGATGGGGTTTCAAAGGCTGATGGCACAGTTTCCATTACTCAGTACCCATGTAAACCTAGTTATACAAAGTAGCGAATATATCTGGAGTTCCTTTGCATTGGCAGGATGCACTGGCATGCCTAGTCTTTCTCCTCTCAAAAATATTAAAAAACAAATTATATTTTGGTAAATGTTGTTTTGTTTTCTTTCTACCAAGGCCACATAATTCTTGAGTTAGAACTCAAACTCCAGTCTCAAGTTTTATTGATGTCCTATACAAGAAAGAGAAAAGTAAAATACAAAACATCCAACTCTATTTTCAATAAAATTTGTACCTTAGGAATAAAATGGATACAGAGGCCATCATTGTACACAAATAAGCTGAATATAAAATCATTCCTCTGAAAGGATATTTTAGATGGCTAGGATGGTGGCATTCTGAGTGGGTTTCATTTGATTTTGTGCAGTTTATCAGTTTTGGATTGCAAAATGTTTTGGAGTAGGTTTACAGATAATGGTATATAGCTTTTATTATATATTTATAATTTATTTTTCAATTAATATATGCTTGTAAAATTCAAATTTCTTTAGCTTTATGGTAAAGTCTTTGACCCCATTCTCTAGATTTTTTTTCTTTGCTTACTGGGGATAGAATCCATTTCAGGGGCCTGTGGAGATGGCTCAGTTAGTTAAATGATTCCAGTGCAAGCAAGAGGACCTGGATTTGGATCCCCAAAGCTCACATGAAAGCCAAGTTCTGTAGTCCCAGTACTGGGAAGGCAGAAACAGAAGGGATCCCTGGGGCTTGCTAGCTGACTAAACTAGACAAATTGATGAGCTGGTTAAGTGAGAAAACCCTGTCTCAAAAATTTAAAGATGAGGATTTGGGAAAAGGGTCAGCAGTTAAAGGCACATGCTTGCAAAGCCTGCACCTGGGTGCTATTCCCCCAAACCAACATAAAGCCAGACACAAAGTGGGGCATACATCTAGAGTTTGCAGTGGCAAGAGGTCCTGGTGCGCCTTCCTGAAGTATGTTTTTAAGAAATTAAGGTGGAGAGCAGTTGAGGAAGATCCCCATTGTTGATCTCTGGCTTCCACACATGCATACTATACACACCAGTAAAGAGTCTGTCTCAGTGTTTTAAAACATTACATAAAATACATAGCATTGCAAAGGAAACCAATTATACTGATGTACAATAAAGATTGTTAACATGAAACAGTAAAAAACATTGAGGCCAGGGGAAAGGCTCAGAGGGTAAAAGCCTTTGCTGCACAAGGATGAGGGTCTGAGTGTAACCCCCTTAGCAGTCATGTGAAAAACCAGACATGGTAACCTCAGTGCTTAGAATGAGGAGGAGCAGATTCAAGAGAATTTCTAGATAGCCATTCTAATCAAAACATGGTGAGCTCCAGGTTCAGCGGGAGAGGCTGTCTCAAAGGAAATACAGACAGGAGTGATAGAGATTGACAAATGACATCCATTTCTGGGATGTGCTCACACAGGATAAATCCTGTTTTCTATTGCAAAAAAAATTATCTACAGGCATGCTGTTAATTTTGAACATTTTCTCTCTCTCTCTCTTCTCTTTCATTCTTTTTGTTTTTCAAGGTAGGGGCTTGCTTTAACCCAGGCTGACTTGGAATTCACTATGTATCTCAGACTGGCCTTGAACTCAAGGTGATTCTCCTACCTCTCCCTCCTGAGTGCTGTGATTAAAGGTGTGTGTCACTCTGCCCAACTCACCTTTTTATAAGATAAAATTTCACTATGTAACAGTCTGGTTTTAAATTTACTCATCATCTCAAATGCTGAGATTATTTGCCTGTGCTACTATATACTCAGATCATATTTTAATACTTTCAGATTTATTTTGTAAAATATTTATTTGAGAAAGAGAGAATGGGCATGCCAGGGCTCCCACCCTTGCAAAACAACTCCAGACACATGTGCCACTCTGTGCATCTGGCTCTACATGGGTACTGAGGAGTCCCTGGCCATTAGGCCTACAAGCAAGTTCTTCTAATCATTGAGCCATTTCTCTAGTCCTAACTTCAAATTTAATTAGCCATGTACAATTTAATGACTTATAGATTGCACAGTATGGTTCTAGGGTCTAATGTGAATGCTTTCTGTGTTTTGTTTATTTCTGTAAGGTATAAATAGAACTGGAGATGTTCAGTTTTATTGGATAAATTCATATCCTTTCTTTCCTTCCCTTCCTGTCTATGCAGCCTAAGCTTGCCTTGAACTTCTGATCTTCCTACCTGCACCTCCTAAGTACTTGGATTCTAGATATGGCTCACACCCAGTTTATGTAATGCTCTGAGGGTTTACCTTGAGGCTTTGTGCATTCCAGGCAAGCATTCTACCAACGGAGCTATATCCTAGCTCCTGGATGAATTATTTAAATATATTCTAGACACAATTTCTGTGTTTTAAACTTTGAAAAGTAATTATTTGATGTATGAAATGAAAACTGTTTTGTAGGCTAATCATTTTGTAGGCTAATATTTGTTGTGTAGAATATTATATATTGGCAAATAGTTTTTGCTTTTTCTGATATATAAATGATAGTTTTAATAACAATTATTTCTGTATGATAAACTCTGGTTTTCAACTCTTGGTGATTTCAAGCATTGTTATAAATAACTTTTACTCCATGCAGGAGGTTGTATCTCTGTAAAATAGGTTTTTGTTTGTTTTTTGAGGTAGGGTCTTGGTCTATCCCAGGCTAACCTGGAATTCACTATGTAGTCTCAGGTGGCCTTGAACTCACAGTAATCCTGCTTCTGCTGGGATTAAAAGGTGTGCACCACCACACCCAGCTAAATTTTTAAAAAATATTTTATTTATTCATTTTCAAGCGGAGAAATACAGAGAGAGAGAGAGAGAGAGAGAGAGCGAGCGAGAGAGAGAACACCAGGGTCACCACCTATTGGGTCTGGCCCATGTGGGTCCTGGGGAATCGAACCCAGGGCCTTAGGCACTGGAGGCAAGTGCCTTAACTGCTGAGCCATCTCTCCAGCCCCCAGCTAAAATATTTTAACAAAAAATTAAAAAGTTATAAACAATTCTGGTGAAATAAAATAGTTGTCACATACAGTTATTTATAGCTTCCTCTTCTCAAAAGATGCCATGTTTAAAGTGTAAATGAAATAAGTTTGAGTAGTAAACTAGAGAGCATGGTACTACAGGAAATTAGTACTTTTTTGTATATCATTCTTTTTTTTTAATAGTTATTATCCATAATGAGTTATATTATTTAGTGGGCAAACCATGCGTTGTTATCCCGAATTCCGAATTCCCCACTTCCCCCCCTCCCCATCCCTGATCAGTTGTATATCCTCCTTCGTGGGCTGTCTGTATTAGTCCTTGTGGCAAGGGATCCTGTATATCTTAGTACTCATCTCGGTCTTCCTTACCCAAGTGTGTTGTTACTGATGGGTGCTATGCCTCCGGAGCGTCTCCCCCACCACGGCTCTCACAATCTTTCCG
>PVHP010027182.1:0-24041 GCA_004024765.1 Zapus hudsonius | reverse complement strand
CTCTCTCTCTCTCTCTCTCTCTCTGTATCTCTCTGATTGAAAATGAATAAATAAAAAATATTTTAAAAAATACATTTTTAAAATACATTTTTAAAAACCCCGGGTGAGGCAAGGTTTGGGACCTGCACCAACCTCCCACCCACCCTTTCTCATTAGGACTCAAGACCCTAGGCAAGGCCAGGTGAGGGAGCCTTCCCTTGGCCCCCCACCAGGCTGTGCGACCCACAACAGCACCCAGGCTGGAGGCCACACCTTTAGCACATGAACCTTGCAGGACATTTGAGACAAACTGTGTGTGGCTCACTGCAGAGTATTTGCCCAGCATACCAAGAGCTCAGGGCCCAAACCATAGCACCCACCAAGAAATACTTCCTGAACCAGGACCACAAAGAAGAATCGACGTGTTTTCTCTATCTGCGTTGCTCTGGATCTTGATCTCAAAATTTAGGTCTTTTTCTACCCATGGAGGAGTTTATCCAGTGGAGTGGGGAGGGCAGTGGGGAATTGGGGATAACAACTCATTGTTTGCCCACTAAATATTGTAACTCATTTATGGACAATAAAAAATAATAATTTAAAAATTTAGGTCTTTTAAAAAAAATCTTTTTAAATTTTTATTTATTTGCAAGCAGAGAGATATAGACAGAGAGAGAGAGTGCACCAGGGCCTCTAGCCACTGTAATTGAACTCCAGATGCATGTGACACTTTGAACATCTGGCTTCCATGGTACTGGGGAATCAAACCCAGATTGTTGGGCTTGGCAGGCAAGCACCTTAACTTCTGAGCCCTCTCTCCAGCTCCAGAATTTAGGTCTTTAATCCACAGAAATATACTTTAGATATGAAAGAAGATACAGATACAGAGTCAGGTGAGGTGGCTCATGCCCATAATTTCAGTACTTGGGAGGCTGAGACAGGAGGATCACTAAGAGTTCAAGGCAAACCTGGGCTGCAGTGAGACCTTGACTTAAGGAAAAAACAACAACAAAACAAAAAAAAGCAAAAAGATGAGGATCCAATTTAATTTTTCTCTAGTGACTCAATTTCCACAAGATTACTGACCAAACATCCTGCCATCTCTCAATTCCTATCAGATACCAAAGTGCCTACAGAAACAGTCACTGTTTATGGAGACCTACTTTTATACTGGATTTATACAATAAGTCAAAACAGGTAGGAAATACAAAGTTTCCTGTCTTTGTTCCTTTTTCCCAAAAACGTTTAAGTATTCATGATTTATAGATTTATTAAATCCCCTAAAATACTCGTGGAATTTTCATCTCAGTTGCATTGGGCTTATAGACTAATTAGGAGAACCTCAATAGTGTTATAATGCTGTCACCTCACCCATTACCTTGGCTTACATACATTTTAGTTTACAACCTTTAATAGAGTTTCAAATTTTTCTTCATGAAGTCTTGGGACATTTTACTATGTTCATTCCTAAAAATTTTATGGATCTGTAGAGTTTGGGCTTTTGTGATTTAGACAGATATCTTACTTTCTTTCACAATTTAAAATATGTCTATTATTTGAGAGTGAGAAAGAGACAGAATAGGCGTACCAGGGCCTCCTGCCACTGCAAACAAACTCCAGACACAGGCACCACTTTGTGCATCTGACTTTCCGTCGTACTGGGGAGTTGAACCTGGGCCATCAGGCTTTGCAAGCAAGCACCATTGATCACTGAGCCATCTCTCCAGCCCTTCTTTCACATTTTATAGTAACTTAATTCCAGACTAAAAACTACAACTAACATTTATTTTGTACCCCAAACACTGGTGAAGTTTTAACTTTCATTGTCATGCTTTGTTGCTCTTCTCAATTTACCATGAAAATTCTCATGCAAGAACCAGTTGTGGTGGTGCATGTTGGTCAGAAACCGCTGAAGAGGTGAAGACAGGGGGATCAGGAGTTCCAGCCCAGACTGGGCTACACATTTTTGTCTGACACTGAAAACTTAGTCAAAAGCCTAGGGCTGGGGATGGAGAGATGGCTCAACGATTAAGGAAGTTGCCTCCAGAGCCTAAGGACCGGGATTCAATTCCCCAGTACCCATATAAGCCAGATGCACAAAGTGGCACATGCATCTGGAGTTTGCAGTGGCTAGAGGCCCTGGCACACCCATTCTCTCTCTCTCTCTCTCTCTCTCTCTCTCTCTCTCTCTCTCTCTCTCTCTCTGCTTATAAATAAAACATTTTTAAGCCTATGATTGCTGGGCAGAGGATATGGCTCAGAGGTTATAGGTGGGGAAAGTTTACAAATCGACCATAACAAAGATATTCCTTTTTTTTTTTTTTTTTGAGACACGGTCTATAGCCTAGGCTAACCTGGAACTTGTGGCAATGCTCCTGCTTCTAGCTCATACATGTGAGCACCATGCCAATTTAAAAATTAGATTTTTCTAAAAGTGAAGTTTTATGTGCAAGGGTAAATTTCATTTTAACATGAATAAATAAATAAATGAAATGTCACAGATACTTCCAAAAGAATTTAAAATATTGCTGGCACTACAACATGAATCAGATCAAAGTACATGTACATCTGAAGGAATATCACACAACTCACACAGACAGCCTCAACAAGATCATTCCACTTTCCAGAAGATTCCAGAGCTCAGAAACTAGCCCATTGGGTTTAAAGACCAGACATGTGAGCCATGGCCAGATCAGTTCCTAGATTTGGACATTCCTGGTTCCTCTGCATAAATCAGACTTGGAAGAAGCTCTAGGAAGTGTTTGCGGATGGTTACTGCGCTCTAAAAGGGAATGCCTTTGCCTTGACTGACTACACTTCTTTTAGAGTTCATTGTTGAGAAATTATTTTTGGCTAAAGAATAATGAAAAACACTTTTTTCTACCTAGCTAGAGAGGTGAGGTTTAAATTTGCATCTAATACTGTGATGAACACCCACCTGGGCACTCAAGACCTCTCAGGGTGGAGAGTTTCGGAGTGTGCAATGCCTCAAGCACAACCAGGTGAAGAAAATCTCACTTCCTAAGCAACTGCTAGTTTCATTCAGCCAGTTAAGGTGGTTCTTCCCACCTCAATTAACCTAATCAAGATAGTCCCTTACAGGCAGGGACAGAGGCATGTTTCCTAGGGCATTCTAGGTCCAATTATGTCCACAATCAATACAAACCCTCACAACATCCAAGAATGGAAGTAGATTTTATTAATATTTTTTATTTATTTGAAAGAGAATTGGGCGTGTTAGGGCCTCCTGCAGCTACAAACTAATTCAACATGACCCATCTTGTGCATCTGGCTTTATGCAGATAGTGGTGAATGGAACCTGGGCAGGCAGACTTTGCATAAAAGTGGCTTTAACTGCTGAGCCACCTCCCCAACCCTGGAAGCAGATTTTAAAACATCACCTTATTGTCAGTTTAAAAAGAAGGGTTGGAAAGATGTCTAAGCAGATAAGGCACTTGCCTACAAAGCCTAACAACCTTGGTTCAATTCCCCAATACCCACTTAAAGCCAGAAGCACGAACTGGCGCAAGCATCTGGAATTTGTTTGCAGCAGTGGCTAGAGGTCCATCCTTCCCTCCCCACTCTCTTTTTCTCTTTCTCTGTTTGAAAATAAATTTAAAAAAAAATTAAAGAAGCCGAGAGTGGTGGTTCATGCCTTTAATCCCAGCACTCAGGAGGCAGAGGTAGGAGTGAGTTCAAGGCTACCCTGAGACTACATAGTGAGTTCCAGGTCAGTCTGGGCTAGAGTGAGACCGCACCTTGAAAAAAAAAAAGTAAGAAAGAGGGGCTGGAAAGATGGCTCAGCTGTTAAAGGCACTTGCTTGCAAAGTCAAAACCTAATGGTATATCCACATAAAGCCAGATGCACAGCGTGGCACATGTATCTAGGGATTGTTTGCTGTGGCAAGAGGGCCTGGCAAGCCAATACCTATTTTCTCTTCTCTCTAAGTAAAAATATTTAAAAAGCAAAGAAAAAATGAAAGTTGTAAAAAAAAATTACAGTTCCTCTCCCCTATATTGCCTCTTTCGCTACTGAGCATGAAGTTTACAAACCATCTGCAAAGTATAATTCAATGAGGGGAATATTCAGTAACTATTAATGCTTTTGCCTGTGTTTGGTGCTGAGAATGGAACCTAGGGCCTTACACATGCAAGGCAGGCAAGTGCTCTACCAGTGAGCTGTATTCCCATGTGCAGCTGTGACTTCAGCTTCTAAGGTAAAGGCTCTGTGTTTCATATCAGATTCAGCCCGGAGGTTAGAGATAGTTCAGTGGTTAAGGCACTTGCTTGCTAGGCCTGGCCACCTGGGTTTGATTCCCCAGCACCCACATAAAGCCAGGTGCATAAAGTGGCTTTGCATTAGCAGGATGCCTTGGAGCACCCATGCTCATTTGCTCTTTCTCTCTCTAATAAATATAAATAAAAGAGAGACAAAAGTACATGGAGGTGGAGATGTAGTCAGTTGGTGGCATTCTTGTGGAGCATGCACAAAGCCATGGATTCGAGTCCTACCACATACACACAGGTGTAGTGTCATACTTTTGTCAACTGAGCACTCAGAAGGTAGATGATGGAGGGTCCTGAGTTCAAAGTTATTCTTCAGCTATGTAGTTAGAGATCAGCCTGGGCCTCATGAGACCCTTTGTGTGGGGGGAGAGGACACAAATATTTCTTGCTCTAAGTGCTCCTTTTCTGCCTATAACTCAGAAGACAAGCTAGCACACATACACACAGACAAAACCCACATCTTGCTGTAAGTCAAAGAGGCAAACCAGATGTCATTAAAATATACATAAATAGCTCCCTTTCTCTTTATTTCATCAGTATTGGTAAGTCATGAAAACTAATTATCTTGGTGAGAAATGAAGGTCAAAGGCAGTAAACACAGCTGTCTGGCTGGGAAAGCTGTTGCATATGCTGTCTGGGTTCAAGTGAAGCTCTTCACTCTCACTGTTCTATGACTGGCAGTCAGTGCTGACATACTGACTGTATGAACTCACAGGAACACTTCTAAAGAAGGCATGAGAAATATACATTTGTTGCTTTAAAAAATGCATTGCTGCTACTATTTTATTCACACCAGTCAGAATACATACACAAGAAATGTGTATCATGTTGCTTTAAAAAAATTTCATGTTCCATGAGAACGATGTAACAATATAACATGTTTTTCTATTATATAACAAAAGAAAATCAGCATTCCTACAGTGTATTAGGAAAATATTTAGATCATATGAATTTATAGTACAGCAAAGTGAAACATGACAGAGCAGTCTTTTCATGAAGCTTTATAACCTAGAAGTACATTTCATTCTTCCAAACACTTTAACAGATGAGAAATCAATCAAAATCAAATGAATAAAAACCCTCTGCTTTGGTTCTCATATTAATTGCCACTTCAGATGGCACAGTGACACCAGGTGACAAAATAAAAATCGGTCACTTGCTCCCTCTCCCAGTGCAGGTGAATGTGCCAGGAGAGGTCATCACAGGCTTTCTGGAAAGTGAAAAGTGCTTAGCTTCTTCCACCACAGGACACTCAGTGGGGCCTCCAAGACTTTACTAGAAACTCCATCAGCGACTGAGATACAGTGGACGCTGGTTACTTCCTCCTCACATACAGAAAACACCCTGATAAGGCAGCACAAGATAATTCACATTTAAAGTATAAAGTAAGCTTCTTAAAATTCATGTTATTACAGTTTCTCAAGAAGTCTATTCTTGGATAAAAAGAATTGCATTAATCAAAAGAAAAATGTAAGTTCAATAGCCCCCATTGACAATAGTTTTTAAGAAAAAAATAACCTTCTGCATGCTACAGCTATATCTTCACTAAGATACACTTCACTTTGACAACTATACCAACTAAACAGACCCAAAGAATTTTCACTTCATCTTCTTGCAACTGCATTTGCTCATCTATACTGTTCAATGGTAGTACTGATTTGTTCTCAGTATCTTTCTGTTCTGTGCACTGTGCTTCCTGTTAAATGAATCTCTGTATCTGAGAACTCTATGTCAGCAAATGTTGATGAATTGTTTTGTCATCCATCTCAGAAGCAAACAGGGAACAGCTGCCAAAGATTCTCACAGCATCTGATTTATGCTGAAATTTCCTGTGAAGATGAGAGTCTGAAAGAGAGGAAAACCATCATCAGTAACCTTTACCACCTTACACTAGCACTCTGCTCCTTTCTGAGGAGTATGTCTCACACTCCACTTGGCTGAACAAACGCAACAAGCTATATGTAATGTGCACAGCCTGCGGCACAAGTCCTCAGACACACCTTCCAAGGGGACGAGGGTGCGCCAAGGTACATCCAGTGACGTTAAGAAGCAGGTCCTTCCATCAAAGGACATGTGGAGAGCAGTCAAAACTTTATCTATCACATTAACTTCTTCTTCAACTCTATGCTGTGCCCAGCAACTATAGATTAATACATAACAATTTCAGTACCAGGGGTGGGATACCTTTCAGTGAATTGTCGGTCAGGGAGGCCTCTGATGCCCCCAAAACATTACAGGACATTCCCAAGCCTCTTGGTTGCCCACCAGAGCTCAGGCTGCAGGTCACAGTAATCAAGCTGGACTTGAGGTGGAAGCCTCCTCCCTGGTGACTGGCTGTCATGATACTGGAAAAAGCTATGCAGCCTGCTGGAGGAAAGAAGCCAGCAGTGGACCCTGCCCTGCAAGATTACGGCTAGATACTAGGCCAAACATGCCAAATGGTGAAATGTTGGCATGTCTGCTACAGGGGAAACCACCTGCTCCCTGACTGAATTTTAGGCTGGCTCCGTGGTACTGAAAACCTAATCCAATGCCTATGCATAGCTAGGGAGGTAATAAGCCCTAGAGAGAAACCACTACTGTTGGCTGGCTAAATGGATGTAGTATGCTCACCAAACTGCCCTCTAAATGCTTATATTTATGCCCATATAGTAAGAACTACTCTCACTTTTGGTTAAAGCTTCTTGTTTTAGATGACAGAGACCACTTGGGAGATTCAAAGCTCACATTGTGCAGAGAAAACAATGAAATTTTCAGCAGAGTGAGACATTTCTATCACACCCTCCAAGACCCAGACAGTGGGGTGTTTAGCATAGAGTGAGACATCTCTATCACACCCTCCAAGGCCTGGGGACCATTGTGGTTAAGGTACTTGCCAACAAAGCCTAATAATCCAAGTTCAACTCCCGTACCCACATGAAGCCAGATGTACAAAGTGGCGCATGTTCATTTGCAGGGGTTAGAGGCCCTGGAGCATCCATTCACTTTCCTTCTATGGAATGTGGTGGCTCACAACTTTAATCCCAACATTCAGGAGGCAGAGGCAGGAGGATCCCTGTGAGATTGAGGCCAGCCTGAGACTACATAGTGAATTCCAGGTCAGCCTGGACTAGAACAAGACCCTACCTCGAAAAAAATAAAAATAGTAATAATAATTATTATTTTTTAAAACCTAAACATTCATCTGTAGAGTACCATTTAAACAAATTATAAGACATTTAAAAGAACACATTTAAAATTATATACTTCTCATATTCTGTTTATGTGTGTGTGCACGTGTACTTTTTTTCTTTTTGCTTAAAAGGATCTTTTTCACCCAGCCATCCATCTGGCTCACTTGTGCTATACTTTACCACAGAGGGTGTCTGCTGCCCTCTCTATGCAATTGCAACTTGTTCCCACCCCAGGTACTCTCCCCTCCCCTCCTTGGCCTGCATGCTTCAACTGTTACTATCTGCTTTACCCACCGGAAGGAAAACTCCTGACAAAAGCAGAGATTTGAACTCACAACTAACCTCAATACCTACATTAGCACTTGGCCTGAAAAGCACAGGATGGATGCACAGAATCATGTGTGGACACATGCATGGATGCAGAACAATCTCCAAACAAGAACTGCAATGTGCCAATTTCACGAGCCTTTCAAAAACGAAAGACAACGTGCATTTTCCAGCAGGTGTCTACAAAGGTACACTACCTATGGGTAAGAAAGGTGAGGAAAATGTAAAAAAGGAGGAGGACCCTTCACTCCTATCACTTTAAGAAGTTGAACCAAGTGTACCTATAACCCATTGACAAAGTTAAAATTTATAAATAAGAGCTGAGGAGATGGCTCAGCAGTTAAGGTATTTGCCTGCAGAACCTACTGACCTGAGTTCAATTCCCTAGTACCCTTGTAGAGCCAGATACACATGCATCTGGAGTTCATTTGCAACGGATACAGGCCCTGGCATGCCCACTCACACTCTCTCTCTCTCTCTCTCTCTCTCTCTGTTTATAAATTAATTAAATTAAATCAGTTATAAATAAGATTTGGCATATATAAAAATGCCAACACATGTATGTTTATATGCTAATGTGGGAAAATAATACAATATACTATGTGGGAAAGACAGGCGACATAATACCAAATGTGAAATATAGAGACCTAGATAAAAGCTCAGATTAACTTCTCACATCTTTAGTTGGTAATATTATGATGACTTCTGATTCTTTTTTGTAGTTTCTAAGGTCTCAGAATAAGGCATTATTGCCAGGGATTGTGGTGCACACATTTAGTCCAAAACTTTGAAGACGGAGGTAAGATCACCATGAGTTCAAGGCCAGCCCAGGCTACAGAGTGAGTTCCAGGTAAGCCTGGCCTAGAGTGAAACCTTGCTTCCAAAAAAATAAATAATACACTATGATTACAAGTATGTTCCACCATGCCTGACTTGCGCATGGCTGACTTGCAAAGTAGATCACGCATCAGACTTAGCCTCTTTCTGTATTTCCTCCTCTATCTAGGGTATGACCATGGAGTAAGGCCTCAGTCAACAGGGCAAACCAATGTCTGGACCTGGACTTGACTTCACTATAGATTTTTTTGTTTTGTTTTTTGAAGAAGGACCTTGCTCTACAACAGGAATAGCCTCTAACTCACAATCTTCCTGCCTTGGCCTCTGAAAGGCTGGTTGGTATTAAGCATGTGCCACTGCACCTAGCAAGCTTGTGCTTTCCTGATTAAAAGGAGTGGGCATGATGGGTATTGCCCTCTCCACCCCACTCACTCCCTGAGTAGACACATGATGTTGAAGTATGAGGCATTACAGCTACCGGTGGTGCTACCAGCAGAGAACCGTTTCTGTTAGAGAAGGAAAATAAACCTGTTTCTTTAAAGTATGACTGGAATGCTAGGACCTAGAGACAAAGGAATTCCTATCTACTTTTGTCAATCTATTTTTAAAAGAAACTGAAAATAAGAAAACTCCATTCTATGAAGATTTGTTTTGGAGGCAGGATCTCCCTGTGTTGCTGCCTCAGACTCCGGGGTTCTAGGACTGCAGGAATGCACTACCACGTCCTGCTCTAGAAATACACTGCACACCAATTCTCTTACTGCTGCTGCAGTAGCACAAAAAAGCCACGAGAAAGCAGACAACCCCAGTCAGCACCTATGTTCCCGGAAGAAATCAGATGCAAACACCAGAACTTACACGGGTAACAAGGATAAACTCACAGTGAGCTGGAAGTCGGATCAATGCTGGGGCTGCTCTGGACTGATGTTCATTGTTCGATAAATTTCCTTAAGTAACAAGAGCGCAGTATCTTCAGATTCCCTATCAAGAAGAAAATCATGTTTACTTAAGAGATAATTAGTAAGTGTTAACTTCCAGGCACAAAAGCAGTGAGTGTGCTGTGTTGCTCTATTCTACTCCATGTGAGGAGCTGTGGACCTCAGAGCCTCTGATAAGTTTCAAACTGCCATGCTGCAATTCTCCTTCATGAAGGGGACACATGCGAGCATCGCCTGTCAAAGTCCCTACCTCTCCTGCCATGAAAGGGGCCCTACAAAAACAGTGTGCAAATGCCAACGGCCTCTAGTCAAAGGCAGGAGAGACACTGCCACCTTGTGGATAACTCAACAACGGCAACTCATTACCTTCCTATCTCCACTCTGAATTAAAAAACACTTAAAATATAAAAATGAGTTCAAATTAATAGTCCATAGCCAATGATGAATTAGAAAAAGATACCCAAAAACTAAACTACTGTTGGCGCTAGTGTCTAACAGTCACACAAATGTTATCAACACGGAGAATACTTACCAATAGCATAAGTGGCTCTGAAGAGCAAAAAGATACTCATTAAAACTCTCTATTGGCTTTTCTTGAAGAACATAATCAATCCGGCGGCCTCCGTTTAGCATTCCAACCTTTCCTAGGAAGTCGTCATCCTTGGAAAAATCTGGACTTTCAACAATCTTTTCTGCTAGAATTAAAACCATTTCAACATCAAAGTCAATCACTTAATCATTATCCTTTGACTTTAGCTGACTTTCAGGGCCCAATGAGAATATCTCTTGACACACGCAGCAACTGGGAAGCTACCAGGCTCATTCCCCATTCCTCCAAGAAGAGGGGAAGAGGGGCTGGTTCCCCAAGAGAGAGGAGAGAGAGAGCCAACAGCTGACAGAAGTTGTGAAGATAGGGGTGAGAGAGCATTGTAGAAAGAAAGGAGAGAATTAGAATCAGACAGTCAAACACATCACAGCACAATGACCTGACATTGTATAGGAAGTCTCTAAGTATGCTGACTTCTGAGAGTGAGTCACGTTAAGAGGTCTGAATACAAACTTAATTCTCAACAGATATGACACTATGGCCTAAAAATCTCAATAAAATTTGCAAATGAAAATCTTGGAAATTATTGGGCAAAAAACTAGCTAACAAAATAGATTTTTAATAGCAGTTTTATTTAAAATATTTTATTTATTCATTTCAAGCAGAGAGAGAGAGAGAGAGAGAGAGAGAGAGAGAGAGAGAGAGAGAGAGAGAGAGAGAATGCACCAGGGCCACCACCTTGTGGGTTTGGCTTATGTGGGTCCTGGGGAATTGAACCCGGGGCCTTAGGCACTGGAGGCAAGTGCCTTAACCACTGAGCCATCTCTCCAGCACGAGATTTTTAATTCATGTGATAATACTGCTTATTTATCATAAGTCTCCTTTACAGGAAGACCACATACAATTTGACAAAAAGTTAGAAATAGTATCACTAAGTAGTTTACAAGTATTATGTTAATCAATAACATTTATGCTGGAAATGCCTCAAATGTCAAATTTACCTTCGACTACTTGCTTCTCTTCTTCCTCTTTGATTTGATTGGCTACCTTCTCCAGTTCTTCTTGCAACTGAGTTGAAGAGGTATGAGCACGGGCAAACTCATTAAGTGTCTGCCAAGCACTTTTCAGAGAGCTAATAAAACCCTGCTTCAAATCGGAGCCCATGCGAGAGAGACTTTCTTTCAACTCTAAAGAGATAAGATGATACTCCATGTTAATTAGCCATGGGTTTAAGATTCTGTGTCATAGAAATTGCAAGTTAATACTCTCCTCACAAACTTAGGGTCTCTTCTTTTCCCAAATGACACAGGAACCATCAAAGAGCCAAGAAACCTCAGCAGCATAACATGTGGATTTGTTTGGCTTGGTATTTTGGGGACAGGGTCTCACTATGTACTTGCAATGACCCTCCTCTGTCAGCTTCCTGAAGACTGGGATTAGAGGCATGTTCTACCATGCTCAGCTCTTGTTTGTTGTTTGTTTGTTGTTTAAAATAACTGAACTTGATCCATCTCATATCAACATATTTCTAAAAATTCAGTTACCATAAGCATATATACTTATGTTTTTTTTTTTTTACTGGAACCTTTTAAGAATGGGCCACGAGATTTTATTTTAATTTACTGCTTTTTGAAGCTTCAATAGTGAAGACTTTGAGAATTTAAAATTCTAATGTGACCACAACTTAAACTTCTCATTTTTAAATGGAGAAATCCCTGTCTCTTTATGACTTCTCTGTTTGTCTAACAATCATATTTGAATTCAAAATCTGTGAGTTATCACATTCTAAAATTTTAATTTCCATAGACTTAAATATTTAAAAGCCTCCTGGTAAGCCAGGTGTGGAGGTGCATGCCTGTAACCCCAGCACTCAGAAGGCCTCTGAGGCAGCAGAATTGCCACCAATTCAAGGCTGGCCTGGGTTACACCATGAGACCTTACCTCAAACTTTTTTAAACAGACTGATGCAGTCATGCCCCACAGTGATTCCTGATAACCTCACTGGAATGGGGTCAGGGGAGAGGGGCATAACCTCAGGGATATATGACCAATTTGCAATGTGTTTATACATTAAAGTTCCCAATAAAAATTATTTTTTAAAAAATAAATAAAATCCCAAGCCGGACGTGGTGGCGCATGCCTTTAATCCCAGCACTCGGGAGGCAGAGGTAGGAGGATCGCCGTGAGTTCAAGGCCACCCTGAGACTACATAGTGAATTCCAGGTCAGCCTGGGCTAGAGCAAGACCCTACCTCGAAAAACCAAAAATAAATAAATAAATAAATAAATAAATAAATAAATAAATAAATAAATAAATAAAATCCCACGCTCAGGAGGCAGAGGTAAGAGGATTGCTGTGAGCTTGAGGCCAGCCTGGGACTACAGAGTGAGTACCAGGTTAGCCTGAGCTAGAGTGAGACCTTACCATGGAAAAATAAGCAAAAGAAAAGAAAAAATAAATAAAAAGCATGCTGCTATCAAACAAAAAGCTCATACTTTGAAGTAAGAAGCCATTATCACTTGTCTTTGTCTTCTCCACATTAACAGCCCTTTAACTCAGGGACATGTAACACACCATTAACAGGTAAAAGCAAAATCTAAACGCCAGTGCAATTAGCAAGCCATTGCACCAATGGATTTTTGGAATGCACTGGGGATGAAAACCCTGGATAGAGACCTGAATGCTAAGTGCACATTTGAACAGTGAACTGTTTAAATAGGAAAAGTTTGTCTAGTTAGTAAAAAATTAACTTGATCAGTCTGTCAAGTTAGTAAAAACTTGACTTGAAAGTTTGATCATTAAATGGCATTCTTCTCAACTCCAAAAATTATAACCAGACTATGAAATCTAATTACAGAGCTCATGACTGACGGCACTGTCAACTCCCTCCTTTCTAGTAATATCAACAATCACAATGCCATCAAAAAGCAAGCTCCTGGGCTGAAGAGATGGCTTAGCGATTAAGGCATTTGCCTGCAATGCAGAAGGACCAGAGTTCAATTCCCCAGTGCCCATATACAGCCAGATGCACAAGAGGGCACATGTGTCTGGAGTTCATTCGCAGTGGCTTGGAGGCCCTGGTGCGCCCATATTCTTTCTCTCTTTCTCTCTTTCTCTCTCTCTCTCTCTCTCTCTCTCTCTCTCTCTCTCTCTCTCTCTCTCTCTCTCTCTCTCTCTGTCTGTCTCAAATAAATAAATATTTTTAAAAAAGCAAGCTCCTCCCAATCCTTAGTAAAAGGTTCTGCTCACAGTAGGTACTTAAGTAACAAATTCTGTCAGAAAGAATTTAGTGGTAACTTTTATAGTTTATTCCAGATTCTAATAGGACAGGCAGGCAGGAAGGTTTTTGTTTATTATGATTTGTGAGACAAGTTCTCATGTAGCTCAACTGGCTTTAAATTTCTGACTCTCATACCACGAGTCACCACACCTGGCTCTGGAAATATTGATTGATTGATTGATTTGCAATCAGAGAGCCTCCAGCCACCGAAAACTCCAGATCCATAAGCCAGTTTGTACATGTGGCTTTACGTAGGTACTGGGGAATCAAACCCAAGTTGTTAAGCTTTACAGGCAAGAGCCTTAACTGCTGAGTCACCTCTCCAGCCCTGGAAGTAAGTTTTCACATTATTTGTTTCTTACCTAAATGAAGTCTTTTTCTGCCTTTATGATGTGGAATGAGAACTGCTTTTAAGTCTAAATCTGGAACAATCATAGGTTCTAATCTATATGCCACTGGATCAAGCTGTAAAGAGGAAAGGTGGAGATTCATCAAAGTTTGTTTTGATCTAAACATAATTGGGTAAGAAGATGGCTGTCTAACCAGAAATTTTTACTTTTTTCCCACACCTTATTCAGATACTGACAACTAGAATAAGAGTTTCAAGTTCTTGGGCGAAATTACTTTGTAAGCAAAGCAATACATTAATTTCTTTGAGAAAATATTTCTAGGAGAAGTTTATTGAAGTGACAGACTCTTAGGATAGAGAGCTAAGTCTTAAAAAAAAAAATCAGCCAGGCGTGGTGGCACATGCCTTTAATCCTAGCACTCAGGAGGCAGAGGTAGGAAGAGGACAGCTGTAGTTCCAGGCCTGAGTGAGGTTTAGGACAGCCTGGGTTAGAGTGAGACCCTACCTCAAAAAAAAAAAAAAAAAAAAAAATCATGATCAACATTAAGTCCCAGGTTCTAAGAATCTGGCGATCTATCTGGATAAGAAGGACAGGCTTATCTTCTTTAAGTTAGAAGGAAATTTAAGTCACGTACCGGATGATAAATGTTGAAGAATCCTTTACAAGTAGGAAGCTGGTAGTTCTCATCAATCCTATGTATTCCTCGAATAATAAGAAACATACCAATTGGAGATCCCAAGGCAAAGAAAATTTCTGGTTCAAAATCTAGTGAGTTGTAAGCAACAGTAACCTAGAAGAATCAAACAGCAATCAAAGACAATCGACCCACTGCCATATGTAGAAAATTCTTTTGAATTTTCAAATGTTCTTGGAATTGTACATGCTTATAAGCATGCAAATAGAGACACTGCTCCTGGGGGACTACAGCTGCTGCTAGCTCAGGAGGACTAAAGAATCGCTCTTCAAAATCTTCACAGCCTACCGCATGCTCTGGCTATACTTTTTCTGTCAGCATAATAAACATAGTGTTGTCTTAACTATGGTTATGAGTGTGGCTAAAACTTCAGAACCTACAGTCATGAATCTGCTGCTGTTGGGCAAGTTTCTTAATATCTCTTGCTTCTGCTGCAGTTTCTTTATCTATAAAAAAAAGGGGGATTTTTCCAAATTGCTCTCACTCTTGGAGAATTGGCTTTATTTAACAGATGGCTGAGAAAACAGAGGAGAATCAAGATCTTCTGGCTAGCCTTACAACCAACTCCAGGGTGATGGTGGCAGATACAGTGGTCAAACAAAACCTGAGGCTACAAAGAACTCGGCTCAGGGAATATTACAGAACAGGGGGTGGAAAGACTACAGGAGCCACAGAGTGGGGCAGGAATATTCTGAGGCATGGTCCTTCCTCCACTACCCATTGAGACTGAGGCCTTCATGATCCCACAGTGAATCCCATAACCCCATTGAGGAGGGCCCCAGGGAAATGGGAGTAGGGGTGAGGGAATAAAAGGGTATAATCTGCATGCATATATATATATGTACATATATATGCATGCAGATTATATAAATATATAACATATGTTTTATATATATATATATATATATATATAAAACAAATTTTAAGAAAGAAGGGGATTTTCATAATACGAAATAACCAAGACATAGAGGGTTGTCTGATCTTAAGCATTCTGTATTTCTCTATTATAATTCCATCTTTTCCTTGGGAGGTTGGATGCAGGAGAATTAAGAAGTCCAAGGTCATTCTTGGCTACATAGCAATTTCAAAGCCAGCTTGGGCTACATGAGAACCTAGCTTAAAATGAGGGGGAAAAAAAATCCATCCATTCACTTAAAGTAAGTTTTATTCTACCACAAAAATTCCCAAAGAGCTCAGTTTGGACAGTGTATATGTAGTCTTGGAAAATATGAACATGTACTTAACAGAATTCTAAGTTTATAAAGCTCTTTCATTTTGTTTTCCTCAGCAGCAAGAAAATGTCCTTGTCATAGTCTTGGGAGCAAAGAACAGTAAAACAGCACAATCCCAGGACACGACAGAGTTCTCCCAGAGGGCAAGGCAGGGCAAGACTCATCACACCCACTACACAGAGGAGACTGTGAAGCCCACAGAGGTAGCATCGCCCACTCAGGAGCTCACAGCCAGTGAGTGACAGAAGGCAAATTTGGAAGAACATTATGCAATCCAAATGCAACTGAACCTTTTATTTATCACAGTCGAGTGTCCTACATTGTCCACCCGCATTGCCCTCTTTGCCCTATCTATGCAGATTCAGGAGTTTTGCTTCACCAAAAGAAAAAATAGAAAATTAAAAGAAAAATTATAATCTGTAAAAGCACATTTTCAGCTGGGCTGTGGTGGCACCTGCCTTTGATCCCAGCACTCAGAAGGCAGAGGTAGGAGGATTGCTGTGAGTTTGAGACCATCCTGGGACTACAGCCTGAGCTAGAGTAAGACTGTCATGGTTTGATCCAGGTGTCCCCCACAAACAAATGCATGTGTTCTGGTTAATCGATCCTCAGCTGATAGCAGTTTGGATTTTACAACCTCAATGGAGCTGTGTTGTTGGGGGCAGGCTTATGATAAACCAGCTTCCCCTTGCCAGTATTTGTCACACCCTGCTGCTATTTCCAGTGCTGTGGCAGAGGTGATGTCCACCCCTCTGCTCATGCCATTGTTTCCCCTGACAGGATGGAGTCTCCCCCAAGTCAGTAAGCCAAATAAACCCATTCCTCCATAAGCCACTTTTGCTTGGGTTCTTTCTGCGCAGCAACTAGAAAACTGACCACAACAAAGACTCTACCTTGAAAAACAAAAAAACAAAACACACACACACATATTTTCTAGTTAAATATCTGAAGTCCCCTGTCCCCTTTGGAGATAGGGACTTGCTATGTGCTCAGGCTGACCTTCAATTTGTAGCCCAGGCTGGCTTGGAACTTGCAATTCTGCCTCAGACTCCTTAGTGCTGGGATGACAGGCACAAAGCACTATGTCAGTCAGATGGTTTCTTAAATATCAGAGTTAAAAAAAAAAAAAGAGCCAGGTGTGTTGGCTCATGTAGCATCTTTAATCCCAGAACTTGGGAAACTGAGGTCAGGGGATCCCAGTTAGTTCTAGTCAGTCTGGGCTACAGTAAGATCCTGCCTCAAAAAAGCCAGTGAAAAGGAAAATGGAACTTTTTTTTTTAAAGAAGAATTCAGTAATTAGCAGAGGGCTGGAGTGAATGCCTTAGGAGCTTAGAGCCCCTCCACAGCCTCCACAAAGAAGCAAGGAGCACCGGCCCTTGCTAGCATCTGCTTCACTTTGCTCATGTTTTAAAAAGATGTTTAAAATGCAATCTTTAGGAAGGAATTAAGCTTAAGTGCATGAACAAGACAAGACCAAAGATCAAATTTCCACAAGGTGCTTTCATGAGCTCTCTTAAGGTGAGGTATCCCTGTATGTGTAACTACAAGTTCACTGGAAGTAACATTGTCAGAAAGGACTTCAGAACTTCCAAGCCACTGAGATGTTTGTAAGTATGTGAGATATTTCATTAAATGCAGCATTATAAACTACTTGTTCAATTTTTATAGTACTACTTCCCCAACATAAGAACTGTACTAGGAAACATAAATGGAGTGAATACAGCCAATTTGCCATGCAAAAATTTGCATATTCTGAACATTATTTTCTATCCACAGTCATATTAGCGGCTGTGAGGCTAATGTGATAAAATTATGAATGATGGAGTAACTAAAAGAATCATAAATGAAAGATGATATCTAACAAGTCTTTTGTTTGTTTGTTTGTTTTTTTCGAGGTAGGGTCTCATTCTAGCTCAGGCTAACCTGGAATTCACTATGTAGTCTCAGAGTGGCCTTGAACTCATGGTGATCCTTCTACCTCTGCCTCCCAAGTGCTGGGATTAAAGGCGTGCGTCACCACATCCAGCTAGTAAGTCATTTTTTGAACATTATAAAAACAAAATTTTTACAAAGAGAAAAGCAAATCCATTCACACAGCCCAATACATGTAATAAAAATATATCCTGAGTATAATGCCAAACCAAATAACAAAGACGCAAACTTCTAACATAAAAGATGCAGCCGGGTCAACAATAAACTCACCTGTCCTGTGCCGACTTCAAAGGACTCGTAGTCAACATTCACAGAAGACACATAGGCACCAACTGGAAGCTTCCTCTTTGCCTCGCTCGATTCTGAGGACGGAGAAGCCATTTCTTTGGTTTTCTGAGTACACTCGGCCTGTCCTTTGGTCAGGGCAGCCATGGCTGCCTTCTTCTCCAATGCCGCTTTCTTCTGCTCCTGTGATGCAACATTGCAGTGCAACCTTGAGGGCAAACTCAGTTCTCAGCTACACACCAAAATGAGCTATTCTTAGTAATTCAGGCCTAACAACCACTTAGGGCTTATTGGGAAAGCATGCCCATTAGAGATGCTCACTGAGCATGTGGTTAGATGAGCCAAGATGTCTATAATTAAAGTAAAATTCTTGGGAAAGAACTATCAAAGAAAATATAGAAAAAACAGCTAAAATTAAATTTCATGTCTGCTATCTTACACAAATCTCAAAATTATTAAGTATAAGGCAGCATATGCAAAACAGTACCTACTGTTGATTCTACTTTATCAATTTAAGGGCTGAAAAACTATTCCATTATGATAGAAATCTCAATAGTGGTCAGAGAGAGGAAGTCGCCAGCAGGAAGCATGATGGAGCTACCATAGAGATAATCATGCTCTTGTTTTAGGTGGTGACTACAAGGGTATATAGGTGTCAAAATTCACTACCCAGAACACTTGACACTTATGCATTTCCATAAATAAAACCTATGGAGGCAAATATATAAAAGGAGTTTTTGCTAATGAGACAAAACCTGTTCCCAATGCTAAGTCCGCAGTGAGTTCACAACCTTCAGGCTTTAGGGAAATGTAAGCTCTTGTGAAGTGGACTTGTCTACCCCACCCCAGCTCTCTAAGCTGCTAAGAATGGTGTGCTAGTCTTTATTTAAACAGCAGTAAAAGCTCAACAGAACAGTTGGCTAAACTGCTCTTATCTACATAATTCCAAATACTAAGAAGTAGGGAAAGTAGTCCAGTGGTTAATAAAAAAGACAAAGGTGGGGCACAGTGAGGCCCTACTTTGAAAACAAACAAAAAAGCACATAAAGTAAAAGAAAACTGAATGATAGAAATCCAAAATGAAGAGCATTTTCAAGGCTTTTTGCTTTCTCATTCAGCTCTACCACTGTGATGGTTTGATCCAGGTGTCCCCCACAAACAATGTGTTCTGAATGTTCGATCCCCAGCTGATGGCAGTTTGGAACTTTTAGTTTTTTTAAAGAAATTAAAACTTAGGGGTCGTGGAGAGATAGCTAAGCAGTAAAAGGTACTTGCTTGCAAAGCCTACTGGCCAGAGTTCAGGTTTCCAGTACCCATGTAAAGCCAGATTCACAAAGTGGTGCTGCATCTGGAGTTTGTTTTCAGTGGCAAGAGGCCCAAGTATGCCCATCTTCTCTCTCCCTCTCTCTGTTGCAAATAAATAAAAATTTTAAACTGCAAAACTAAAATTTAGACTAAATAGAATATTTAATGCTAAATCATAATTTCTGACAAATAAGCAGTTTTAGGTTTGTTTTAAAAACACCATGAAAGAATATGTCTGAGAAACATTCCTTTACAAGAGAAACTCAAAGGGGCTGGAGAGATGGCTCAGCGGTTAAGGCACTTGCCTCCAGTGCCTAAGGCCCCGGGTTCAATTCCCCAGGTCCCACATAAGCCAGACCCACAAGGTAGTGGCCCTGATGTTATCTCTCTCTCTATCTCTCTCTCTGTCTCTCTCTCTCTGTCTCTCTCTCTCTCTCTCTCTCTCTCTCTCTCTCTCTCTCTCTGTCTCTCTCTCTCTCTGCTTGAAAATGAATAAAATATTTTAAAAAAAGAGAAACTCAAAGATCCAAACCTGCCACCTGGGCCTTTTAGAATTCTCTTCTCCAGTCCCACCTGATATTTCAAGGACAGGAAACACATTTCCAGAAACCCTCAAGTTTGCATACTAGTACCTTAGGGAAGGAAGTGTTTTCTCAGGAACCTCAGTCCCCTCTCCACAAGCCAGAATCAGCACCCCGGCTCTGGACAGCGCATACAGCGCCCTCTGGTGGAACTGACATACTGTCATTTGTGTCAACTCTTCCCTAACCTGAATGCATGTGCTTGTGGTTCATTTACAAATCCTCGGACTTGTGCAGCACAATGCAAAATAAATCAGATGAATCAATCAATCAATCAATAACAAGTGAGCGGGAGGGGGGGCATTGGGGAATTGGGGATAACAACTCAAAATTGTCCACTAAATAATGTAACTCATTATGGACAATAAATATACGTTTTAAAAAAAATAACAAGTGAGCTACTCCCACTGCTCGCACAAACGTGTGTGCACCCTGCACCTTATCACACCCCACCTACTCTAGCCTCTAATGAAGGAGGTGAAGGAATCAAGGCTCAGAGAAATTAAGCCAATTGCTCATGAATGGCTCAGCCCTTCACAGGGTTTTTTTGTTTTGTTTTGTTCTGAGGTAGGGTCTATCTCACTCTGTAGTGCCAGGCTGGCCTCTAACTCACAGCAATCCTCCTACCTCTGCCTCCCAAGTGCTGGGATTAAAGGCGTAGACCATCACACCCAGCACTTCACACGTTTTTACAAGGAGAAATCTGCAAATACCAGTTGTCCTCTCTCAGTCCCGGGAATATCAGGGTGGTTAATTAGCCTGATGTGGATATGAACCCAGCCCCTACTGACCAAAGCCTAGGCTTCTAGAAGTTCCATTATTATGCCTCAGGTGTGAGTAAATCAGTTTGCCCAACCACGGTGGCATTACAGATTTCTAAAATAAAAATGAAAGCCAGGTGTGGTAGATCATGCCTGTAATCCCAATAGTTGGGAGATTGAGCCAAGAGGATCATACTGCGTACGTACGTAGTAAGTGCTGGGCTCGCTGGGTTACAGATTAAGACCCTTTTCTTTTCTTTTCTTTTTTATTGGTTTTTTTTTGTTTGTTTGTTTGTTTTGTTTTGTTTTTGAGGTAGGGTCTTGCTCTAGGCCAGGCTGACTTGAATTCACTATGGAGTCTCAGGCTATCCTTGAACTCACAGCAATCCTCCTACCTCTGCCTCCCGAGTGCTGGGACTAAAGCTATGAGCCACCATGCCAGGCAAGACCCACTTTTAAGAAGAGTAGGTCACAGGAGTGTCAACTTTCCTTGGGACAAGATGCACCTTACCAGTTTGGCTGCTTTAAGTTTTACAAAGTTAGCTATCTTCTTCCTGGGTCCCAGAGGTATGCCCATCTCCTTCAGGTCATCAATTGTACACATCAGCTTTGAAGAAACAAACAACATGTTCACTATCAATCTAGACACAGTAACTAAATGTGGAAAATAAAAAGCAGACAAGCAACAGCTAACATAATCTAAGAGCCAATCAACTTGTAAAAATCGAGGATTTTTCATTTTTAAATAAAAATTATTTTAAGCTTTAAAGTACTAACCCTCTGAGGCTGGGGATATATTTCAATGGTAGAGTACTTGCCTACCATATGTGAAGCCCTAGGTTTAAACCCCAGAATGGAAAACAAGAAAAAAATAAAACAAAAAGTTTTGGGCCCCTCCACCTAAACACCATATTTTTATTTTTATTTATGTTAATTTTTATTTATAGATGCTTCAAAGGAACAGGTGCATGTGCCACTTTGTGCATCTGGCTTTATGTGGACACTGGGAATCGAAACTGGGTCGTTAGGCTTTGCAGGAAGCACCTCAACAGCTGAGCCATCTCTTCAGCTCCACTGTCCTATTTTGAAATAGCATATGCATGTCATACAAAATTCCAAACCTACATTGTCAAGCATACGATGAATCTCTCCTTCCATTTTTGTCCCAACCACCTAATTCTCCTGCTAATAGCTGATAAGTACACAACAGTGACATGTTTTTTCAGTGTGGAAGTGTTGCCTATATACAAACACTTAACTTCACTCTCTCATAGATGTATAGGAGATCAGACATTGATGCCATCTCATTCACTCACTGGCTCTGGGGTCCTACTGTGTGGATGGACCACAGATGATCTAACCAGTGGCCACTACTAAACACTGACAAGTTCTTCAGTTTTACTATATTACAAACAGTACTCAATGAGTGTCCTTGTAGAGCTTGTAAGAATATATTTCTAGTAGCAAAATGGATTGGGCAAAGGGTACATAATTTTATTTTAAAAGACATTAA
This sequence comes from Zapus hudsonius, assembly GCA_004024765.1. Taxonomy (NCBI): domain Eukaryota; kingdom Metazoa; phylum Chordata; class Mammalia; order Rodentia; family Dipodidae; genus Zapus; species Zapus hudsonius. Next base: position 2,023 of record PVHP010027182.1, on the reverse strand, counting down.
AAAGGGCTGGGGTGGGGGGCTAGAGAAATGGCTCAGTGGTTAAAGGTGCTTGCTTGCAAGGTCTAATAGCCAGTGTTCAATTCCCCAATAGCTACGTTAAGCCAGATGCAGACTGAAGCATGCATCTGGAGATCAGTTATAGTGTCGGGAAACCCTGGCATCACTCCCTCTGCTTGCAAATAGATAAATAAAATTTTTAAAAATAAAATAGTAATAAATAAAAAGGGCTGGGGAGATGGCTCAGGGGTTACTGCATGCTGAACAAGATGAGGACCTGAGTTCTGATCTCCAGCATCCACGAAAGAAGCTGAACACAGCAGCACAAGCTGTAGCCCACCTCTAGCAAAGCAGAGATAGGAGAATCCCTAGGGCTTCCAGCTAGCTAGTCTAGCCAAACAGGTGAGCTCTGGGTGCAGTGAGCTTAAAAGAAAAATAAATAAATAAATAAATAACAATAACAATAACAAAATGAAGTGACCGAGAAATATACCAATGTCCACCTTTGGGCTCAACATATATACCCACACATATGAGCATGTGTACACACACATGCATACTGCACACATATATACAAAGCAAAAATAAAATTTTAAGGTATCGAAAAGTATATAGAGATTGTACCGATTTACACTAACAAAAATATGTTATAGTGCCCATTTTTCCTTATCCTGGCCATGTAGTATATCATCAAATCTATTTTTGTTAAACTGCGAGGCTAAAAAAAAAAGTCACTGAAATTTTAATTTTCAATTCTCTTACAAATTTTCACATGGCAAGAAACCATTATTTTCTTCTCTATAAATCAATTTTTATATTCTTTGCCTGTCTGCCTACTGATTTCTTACCATTAGCTTTGAAGAAGCTTTAAATATAAAAGCCTTCTTCTGTGTTCCAAACATTTTTCCTAAACAATTACTGGCCTTTCAGTTTGCTTATGTTGTCTACTACTCTGTAATTATTTTTCTTATATGGCTTTGGGATTTTGTATTATGCTTTAAAAAAGCTTCATACATTATTTTTGAAATTATTTTGGTAGTTTTAATTTCTTAAACATTTAAGTTTTTGCTTTATATGGAATAAATCTCATATGAGTATTTGTCATTCCTAATTTTCAAACTTACACACAGAGAAAATGACTTTTAAGCAAAAGTGAATCAGATTATCATCAGTACCAGAGATTCCATATCAATCTTTTCTTTTTCAAAAGTGTTAACATATTCAGAGAGGCTAAGTGCTTCCAGAGTTTCATGCAAAGTTAGGACTTCTTCATTCTCAACATCAAGGTCACATGATTCATCCAAAGTCAGCTTTGATTCTTCAGGTATCTTAATAAAATAAAAAAAAAGAAAGAAAGAAAGGGGGAGTGGACATATTACAAAACCCAAATCCCCACAAAATATCTGTTTTAGCTACTTTGCTATCTAACACCTGAATATTTTGAAGTGTACAAATTTAATGAACCACTCCTGTTCCTATTTCCTATAATTTACTTAACGTTGTTTAAAATTAGAAATGTTCACATTTACATTTATTGACCTGTAGAAAAACTCAATCAGTTGTATGATTCTATTATACTTCTTTTGTTCTTTAGAGATGGTGACTCACTATGTTGCCCAGGTTGGCCTTGAACTCATGATTCCCACACCTCAACCCAACTTTCCCCAAACATCAGTGTATTCTGACAAAAACACCTTCAGTGAGATAGAAGATTTCTCCCTACTGGCTCGCTGTCATTGTGCCCGAAGTTGCTATTCAAGCTACTGGGGGAGGAAACTCATCAACAGTCTTAAACAGCTATGAATTCCACAACCAACCATACAGGCAAGATGTGCTCACTGGTGCAGGAGTGGCATGGCTGTTACGAAAATAACCAACCATTTTCTGATTGGATGTAAGGTCCACTATGGTAAACCTAGTCAAAAGCCCATGGCTATCAAAGTCATAGGCCCTAGGGTTATGCTAAATGGACAGGTTGTCAAACTGCCTGGCAGTTAATGGTTGCTGGGGTAAGTCGTGTATTTCA
>PVHP010027181.1:0-24179 GCA_004024765.1 Zapus hudsonius | reverse complement strand
CTGCAGAGGAACTGTGATTATTATTTAGACTATTATTGTCCAGGTTTGTTATTACAGCTGGGGTGAGCTTAGGCCTTGAATTGTCTGTCTATCTCATGGCTCACTGTGGCCTGCCAAGGGGGCTGGAGTTCTAAGATTAAAGAAGGAGGCTCTTGATGTCGAAACAGTTTGGTCTCAGATAAACTCAGAGATTATCAGGTCTTCAGGCCAGCCTCAACTTCCTTTAACCCTATTTCCTCTGTGCCTTAGCAGGGTCCCACAGTATGTCATGAGTCTATGGGGGACGGGAATGGAATAGGGTAGTTTGAATATGGTGGTATAAATGTATGGCACCATAGACTCTGGTGTTTTGTTAAAATTCAACTTGTAAATTGGGTCTCTAGCCTTCTGTCTGGAGGAGTTTTCACTGGGAGAAAATCCTGGAGTCCAGCCCTAAGGTGTGTTTGTGAGCAGATCTGAATTCCAGGTCAAAGATGTGCAGAGCAGTTAGAACTCTGGCAGTACATGCTTCCTTGCTTTTTTTGTGTCTTCTGGCTATTGGTGGTTTCTCTCTGCTTGGATCTGTTAAGGGAATCTATATTCTTCTGCCATTGATGGAACTTCTGCTTGTTTTGTAAGCTGAAATAAAACCATTGGTCCTGTAAATTATGTTTGTTTGGATATTTTTCCCATCCAGTTGGAAAGACTACAACACCAGGGGTCATGATTAAAGGCACATGCCTTTTATTCCAGCTTTTGGGAGGCAGAGGTTGGAGGATCACTGTGAATTTGAGGCCAGCCTGGGATTACAGACCAATTTTGAAGTCTGCCTGGACTACAGTGAGATAATATGTCAAAAAAATAATGACAACAATAAAACACGTATTTTATGTATTTATTGAGATCAATAGAATTAAATGCAAGTAAATATATATGTTATGCTCTGTAAAACAAAAGCAAAATAACAATACTCCATGGTGTATCTATACATGTATATTATATATTATGTGTGCATATATAGCTGATCTTCACAGTGTTCATGAAATATTAAGCATTACAAATGTAAACTTCCATTGGGATCTTGCTGACTGAATTATGTGGATTTCAGTTCAGACACTATTCAGAACACAGAATAATATGGAATCCAGTTCCTAGTGTGAGAAGAGATCTTAATGCTTTTACATCATGTTATGTTTCTAATCACCTGATTTAAGTCTCACAATCTGAAAATTCTATCTAGGGGATCTTGAAATCAAAGTTGTATTTCAGTTAATGAATGGCATTCCTAAAAGACTTTTGTTCATCCAAACAAACAGTACTACTGCTGTGACATTTTAAATGGAAATAAAAGTACAGTGATGTTCTTTGCTCCATCTTGTGAATTATGAGAACAACACTCCTGATCAGTTTATAATAAAAAGAGATCCATTGCCCAGTAATCAGTGAATAATGCCATCCACACAACTAGTAATAAAAATGTCATTCAGTGGCAGCATCACAGGAGAAACGAAGTGTTCAGTTTAACAATAAAAAGTCAAATTTCAATATTTAAACATACTTACATTACTGAAATACCAAAGCAAAAATCCAAACACAGTAGCTTTAGAATGCACTAACTCTAATGTAAACATATGTTTATAGCTTTGTCCTGAACCTATACCTAGCAGTATTCATTTTCACATCTAAAATCTCACTGCTTCATTCTGGACCTCATATTTATAATTCAAGACTGTAACTGTACCTGGGTACACCTTATCTCTTGTCCAATAGTCTGTTTTTTTTGAAGAGCATATATATATATATAAATATATATATTTTTTAAGCCAATAAATCCATTTTGATGTTTGTACCCCACACAATCCAGACATTCAATGAATGTAATTTTGATTAAACTATTATTTATGAATATGTGACATTAGAATTTCATGTTATTATAGTTGGACTCTCTTCACGAAAAGCTACTGATTTAGTATAAGGTAATTACTAAAAACAAACTTTAGTATTACCTACATTTTATATAATATGCAGTTTTTAGTTTTTAGGTTGGGAAAACACTGAATTTTTCTAAACACCATTTTCTTCATCTAAATTAAGTTTTCTATTCATAAGTCTATAAAGATAAAAGAGGTTATTATATGTCAAGTGTAGAATTTTTAACTGTTACCCTCAATTGTACCCACTTTTAGCAACTTCTTATCTGAAGACAAAATAGCATTATAGAGAAAATGAGGGATGACAGAAATCATCATTCACAGTTATTTTCTTATTTTTTTAAAAAGTTTGACTGTACACATATAGAAGAATTTAATTACTTGTTCATATTCTGTATAAAACTACACTAAAAGGAAAAAAGAAATGTCAAAAGCGTAGGCATTAATAACTTGTAAAACAAGACAGTGCCTTAGTTATCTTAGCCATTCCTCTTTGTATAACAACTAGTAAAACAATCCAATACCTGGCTGAGTTGAGGTGTTAATTCTATTTCCGTTATAAAAGATCATCTGTATCTTCCATACTTGCAGCAACAGCTTTGCCAACCTTGATACACATCCAACAATCACCAAATGAGCGAAGGATACTCTGTGAGCAGCTTTCCAAATTTCTTGTAATGAGCTGTGTAATTTGCTTACAGGTGAGACACATGCTGACAATAATTGAACGGATGTGAACGCTGTCATGCAACATCTGCTGATGCCCTTCCTTCCTTCTGATTGCAATGATTAGCACTCCTTTTACTCTGTCTGTTTCTAATCCCAATGCCTTGGTTGTTCAAAGCTGTGTGCATAATTATCTTTTTTTTAATTCTCCATTCATGGATTAATTCTCCCCAGATAAATTAGGTGATTATGGAGCAATGCTATCACCTGACTAAAAAAGTGGATAAAATTTCAAGATAGGAATTCAATAAAAATGTGCATGAAAATTTATTGATAACCACACACACAAGAATACATATTAAACTTAATATATACTATATTATATTATCTATAAAGTCACATAAATATGTATTGACCTTAACTAAAAATCAATGATTTAAAATATATGTCAGCTTCTACTTATGAAAATATGAGGAATATTGTACAACAAACTATATTTTAAATTATTTTCTCAAAATATATGTTAATCTAGTGTTCATAGTACTCAGGTTTGTCCTTTCTTCATGTTATATGATTGTTTGGGGATAGATATTTTGTATTTAGTGGGGAAGTAATTAAAGCTAAGTATTTTGTTGTTTTGGGCTCAGTCCCAACTCTTGCTTGGTGTACCACCATAACCTGGCCTCAAACACAGGGTCTGAATCCCTGGAATGTGTCTAGTAGATGAATTCTCATCATAAAAAGGCTAATAATTCTTTAAAAGAATGTGACAGGTGAATCATTATGTTGAATTTATTTAAAATCATTTATTCTTCAAGGTGTTTTTCTCATAATCTCTGCATATGTATTAGCTGTGTTAATAAGTAGCTAATTGGACATAACTACCTGCCATATTGGAAATGCTCTAATTTACCATTGTGTTGCATAGTGAATTTAAAATTTCAAACCAAATTAAAGCAAAATGAAATCCTTTATGTGCGATACTGACCCTCTGTAGTGTGGGGATAATATAACCTATCTTTTGTAGTTGATATAATGAACCCACATGGCACGTGCCCAACAGACATTTAACGTGTACCAGCACAGAGAGTTCCACAGGTAATGAGTGTAACACAAAACATGTACTCAGCAGGAGAGTTCCACCCAAAGGATGTGTAAGCTATATCATGTGTTTTGCAGAGAATGTTCCAGAGAGAATGTGTGGAAGGAAGGTGGTTTTTAGTTGCTAGGTTGAAACCTAGAAAAACCATAACTAAATCATTGAAGATGAGTCACATGAAGATGCAAAATATGGTTTTAGGGCTGGAGAGATGGTTCAGTGGTTAAGGCACTTGCCTCCAGTGCCTAAGGCCTTGGGTAAATTCCCCAGTACCCACATAAGCTAGACCCACAAGGTGATGGTCCTGGTTCTCTCTCTCTCTCTCTCTCTCTCTCTCTCTCTCTCTCTCTCTCTCTCTCTCTCTATCTTTCTCTCTCTTTCTATCTCTCTCTCCCTCTCTCTCTGTGTATCTCTCTGCTTGAAAATGAATACATAAAATATTTTTTTAAAAAATATGGTTTTAGTGGGTCTATTCATAAAATCTCTTATAAGTTGAATACATGGAAAAGCTTGTGTGGGCTCTGTATGCATCTCCATGAGCCTCTCTGTGGTCTTGTAATCAGCTGTACACTGTGTCCTCAGTCTCACACACTCTGTGATATCATTAATGCACACATGTTATGTGCCAAGTGTATTGTGGAAGTGATCCTAGTTACCTTTTTAAAATAAATCATCCATTTTTTATTATCATACCTCTTTTCTAAAAAGGTAAAGGAGATTTACCAAAACTAAATGCCTGGAATACTTGGATCAACTAGTTCATCTGTTTAGAAATGTAAAATTTCAAGTAAAAAATCCAACTCATACAAGAAAATACAGTGCTTTGGTTTACATCAAAACTAAAAAAGGATAAAAACAAATTTTGTCATTAATAACTTAGACTAAAGCACAATGTGATAATTCAAAGTTTTTTTCAAAAGCAAATTTGATATCAGATTTATGTAGGACATTCAAATCACTTTTGGATTACAAATAATATTTTGATCATCTGAAAACAATAAAGAAATTGAGGGACTATTATAAGTAGAAATCTAGATAGTTACTCTCAAACATAAAAGGGAATATTATTTTGTTCTCACAGTTCTATCACTGTACCATATCCCACTTTGGTTAAAGAATAAATCTCTATCTCATTGATGGATGCATGTTGACATGGATAAATTACTGAAAATTCAGAACTATATAGGAATTGAATTATATTGGTGACACTAAACAGCAATCTAAATGTATTGGAAAGGGGAACACCCAGCTAGAGAAATGTTACTGTCCTAGAAACAGTTACTGAACACCGTTAAAAGTTCAGTTCTAGTTAGATGCCAGACACGCATGTGGCATGTTTCTTAGAAAATGTAAAATAAAGAAAAAAATTCTAGGAACAAGGACAGGTTTTAAAAATGTGGGTACATTACTGATAAAAGGGCTCAAGTGAATGTTTTACCAAGGGAAATATATTGGTTTTGTTTCAGGAATGAGCAGATACCCAAAATGACAAAACCAGACTCAAGGTCAGAATGAACTGAGACACACTGCCTTGAGTTTTAGCCCTCTGAGTATTGATTCTGAGAAGTAAAAGATTTGATGTATAACCTTGGAAAATTGCTTTACCTTTCTAAACTTCAACTTACCCATCTATAAACTATTGTCAGCACTCTGACTCTATGGGGATATGTTAAACACTGCATACAAAAGAATACTTAAAATGTATCACATAGAGTTAGAAGCTACGTGAATCTCAGTCACTGCTCAGGAGCGCTGTGGAATTTTACCTCCTCAGCCACAACTGCTCTCAGGTCAAAGCTAAGGTTGGATGGAGAATGGGGACAAACCTGAGCTTAATTGGACCAATCCCTAGATCAATGTATCAACAGAAAGACACAGAGCATGGATTTATTTGTATTAATTATGAACTTTACTGTGTGAACATATCATATGTTCCCATTGGGTTATACTCTTGTATCCCTTCTTCCACATCCATTACACTGAGGGCCATTCTCAGTTGTCCTCAACTGAGGATTTCTACATTTTTGATCTGCACAGTTCAACTAAACAATATAAAAACATAGTTATTAGTAACATCATACGAGGAAAAGATAAAACGGAGAATAGTTATATTTTCTAAGAGAACATATAAGAAAAAAATAAAGTGAACAATGCTTGAGTAGTTTACCCAGCACCCAGGAGGCTGAAGCAGGAGGATCAACAGTTTAAATCTAGCCTAGACTACATAGGGAGAACCTGCATCAAGATTATCCATGTAAATAAAAAAATAGATATAGATGATAGATAGATAGATGGATGGATGATATACAGATAGATAGATGATTGATAGATAGATAGATGATAGATAGATAGAGATAGATAGATGATAGATGATATAGATAGATAGATGATAGATAGATAGACAGACAGATAGATGATAGATAAATAGAGATAGATAGATGATAGATAGATTGATAGATAGATGATAGATGGATAGATGATAGGTAGATAGATGATAGATAGATAGATAGATAGATAGATAGATAGATAGATGATAGATGATAGATGATAAATGAATGAAGTTGCCTTCACTTATTTAGAGATATATCTTCCCATAATACAATTTTCTGAGCTTACTTTTCCCTCTTTCCTGTATAAAGCTCACTGTGAGAAAAAAGCTATAAAGGACTCCTGCATATCTCTCAGCCTCATTACAGTCACACCTTCTTGCAGCCACTTCCTCAGGATGAAATTGAGGATATTTGCTTGGAACAGATGTAAATGAGGTAAGGTGTGAACTCAGCTGTGGAAAAGTAGAGGCGATATGAAAAACTGACAAGCTGCATGTTCTTTCTGCTATACTGTTGAGAGGAAATGCCAATAAAGTTACTTCTTTACTTCTCTAGAGCAAAATATCAAGAATTTCTCACTCTTGATTTTTTTATGAAAAGCTGTGTAGATTTTAAATACACAGACTCTGTAGAATTTAATATATACAATGTATGTTTCTGTGATATATATACAGAGAAATATATATTATATGTACACACATATATAATATCTTCCTAATTTTTCTGGAATGTAAGGACAATCCTTTCTTGTATTAGATATCAGTGTAATTCACATAAGGAAAAACAAATTTTCAACCAGATAGTGCTTCATATTGCCAGAAGTTCAAGAGCTCACATTTCAAAACAAGATATCCAAACTAACTTTGAACATTTTAGGTACCATACTCCATCATTAAATCCTTGAATTAACTCATATGTTCTTTACCATAATGCTTTCAGTTATCCCCCAAATCTACTATATAAAAGAAAGCATAGGCAAGCAAGAATTTAGGGAAATATTTAATGAAGTGTCAATGCCTTAATTACTCACATATTTGACACAGTACTGATTTATCTCTAATTGTTGACACCAAGGCCAATAAAGATAAGTAAGCTTCTGGATTATGAATAAGCAATTTTATCATGAATTTGAAATTTTCTACATGGATGTAATACATATTTTTCTTGGGAGAAGTTCCAAAGCTCAACTTTTATATGATTTTGTCAGTGCCAGGCCAAAAAAAAAAAAGAAAGAAAGAAAAAACAAACACAAAAAAACCCTTAATTCCCATTTCTCTTAATTCCAGAAAAAAAAATTAACAACAAAATAACTAATGTCAAGTAAAGCATGAAAACCAAAATAAAGTATCATCTAAGGAGAACTATGGTTTGCATAAGAAGGTTTATAAAAGCCCACCAACTGTTGGTTTAAAAAAAAAAAAAAACTTAGTTGACTTCAATACAGGAATCATGTCCAGAAACATAGGCCATTGGTATAAGATCAATTCACAGTAAGACAATTTTTGACCAGATGACCTTCACTTGCATTTGTAACTTGGGAAAATTTTACAAAGGATGCAAAACAAATTTAATTCTAAACATGTTAAAATTATCTAGGTAGTGTAAGAAATTGTTATACTTTAACTGAAAGTGTGTGGTCTTGGTTAGAGTGACAGTCTGTCAGAACAGAGTGCCATGAGTATCTAAGTCTAGTTCCTCCTTGGATTAAAGAACATGGTTAAAAGTACTAGAGGAGTTCTCAAGGGAAGTTATTAAGTCATGAATAGATGTGAAAACACGACAGTGGTCCTGTGCTGGGAGCCATGGTGTGGCCTTAGCTTATAATTAAATGTTTGATCAACTGATTCAAAGCCAATGAGTGAGTGGAATTTTTACTGGGACAATGGCGAACTAAACAGTAGAAGACATGATCTGAGCTAAGGTGAGGTGATAGACACTCACCTGAATATTAAATTTATGTATGAATAGGACAAGGTATGTCTGATTCAGTTGTCTCTCAGCTTACAGATCCTGATTTATAGCTTTTAAAAGACAAATCAGAATATGCCAGAAAAATCCATTAATATATGAAATAACATAAAATGTTTCAGTTCCTTTTCCTTGTGGACTCCTGACTTTTCCTCATATTTATATTTAATTTAAATATCTTACAATTTTATCATGATAAATTTTATATCTTTAGATCATCTAGGGAGAAAATTGTGCATCAGGTTTTAGCTGCTGAGGGACCACTGTTATACTTCTCGTTCAAATTTTGCATCATTATCTTCAGACCAATTCCTTGTAGCTACTGTGAGCACTGATAATTGCTCTGCTTTATTGTAATATACCCATCCCTTAGACTAGGGTAAAATGGCTTCTTTTGTAACAGACTTATTGGACATAGAACCTATTAAGTACTACTTAATATTGCAGGTCCTTCTGATAGGATGAAAGGTTTTTAATATCTAAGGCAAAATGGATTTACTTCATTAGAAAGTCCAAATTTAATCTATAGATTCCCAGGTCCTATAAAACCTCAGTGAGATATATCCTAAATTCATATCCAAGTTCAGTGAAAAAGAAAACATTTATTGATTATATATAATATAGTTAAGTATGATTAGGTAACAAAAGTTTGCTTTCCCTACTAGTGGATTTGAGCATATGTTCTGCTCAGCTTCCTAGTCTTGGAGGATCTCGTCTTCTAGATCATATGGGTGAAGTGCCAGTCATTAAGCAGTGAAGTATACTTGTGCCGCTTCTCTATTCCTAGAGATGAGAATCTGCTCTGGGGCCTTCCTGTTGTATTACTTGCCCATCCATGCTAATAATTCTTGCAGTGGGGTGAAGCTGATGCAAGTACCTTGTTTTCTGAAGATTGAAATGAAATATTCTGAAGGAAGAAACATTTGCTTTCCTTGCTAGTTTCCAAGAGAAGGTTTATTTCTGAAGGTATCAGTAGTCATCTTTATTATCACATATAGGAAGATATCTACAGTCCAGCAACCAGGCCCAGCTCACATGTGTGTGACTATACACTCACAAAACAACTCACCTGCATGTGCATACACACTCAAAAAACATCTCACATATATGTGAATTAACTCTTAAAACACAACTTGGCAAGGTTATTCAAATAGGAAAAATGAACAAAGAGACATCATTCTAGAGGACTTAATAACTATTCATTTCCTGCTACATTTTATTTCTATAATAACTTCTACAATAATTTCATAGACTAGATAACAATACCCAGTATAATTTATTAACAAAATACTTAAAATCCTTTTGAATCAAGCCTTTCATTCCTTTGTGTGTCAATCAAATATTTAACTTGTAGTGTTGATAATTTGCCAATTTGTTGGTTTAAGTGGTGAAAATGCAGTTATAAACAGCACAGAAATATCCTGGATTCCCTGACACTCACACACTCACATTCTTATGGATAGACAGATAATGAGCAGAAAGTTTAATGAATCAACTGAAATGTGCGAGGTAGTGATATGTGCTCAGGAAATCAAACAGAGCAGAAATATGGGTGCTGTTAGGGGAATCAACAAGACTTCAAATTTAAAGGCATGTAGACAGGGAAATTATTAGAACTATGCTTCTGAGAAAGAATACCACAAACACCTTATTAGCAAGCTCAATAAACATCATCCATTATGCCTTAAATATTATGTATCACTTGCTAAATTTTAATGATTTGCGAGTGTGTGTGGTGTGTACAAGTTTGCATGAACGAGTGTGGCACAAGCCAGAGGACAACCTTGGATGTCCTTCCTCAGATGTCATCCACCATGATTTTTTGAGAAAGGGTTTCTCTCTGGCCTGGAACTCACCCAATTAGAATTAACTGGCTGGCCAATGAGTCCCAGGGATCCCCCCTGCCTCTACATCCACGTGTTGAGATTACAGTTGCACACCACCACAGAAGGCTTTTTTTTCTTTCTTTCTTCCTTTTTCTTTACTTTCTTTCTCTTTTGTTAAAGAATACATTTGGGTTCTAGAGATTGAATTCAGATCTTCATAATTTTTCATGTCCAGAACCTTACCATCTCTCCACTTTACCTATCCCCCAGCCCTAAATTGTCATCTTCAATTTGGTTGTAACCCTCCTACCACCAAAAAAGTGTATCCACAAGACTCTAAACATATTTGTTTTATTTCATGAATATTTACATTTTATTTTGAATTGTTTTGATTTTATGTTTAATGCTGTAAGTATGCTTATGTGTAGCTTTAGGTCCCTTCCAGCTCTTCAATGCACACTCAGCTTGATGTCATGATATTAGTCATTTCCAACAACGTCCATGATTATTCTATCAACTTTTGACACAATTCCTCTGATTATTTTGTGAAGCCACACATCTCAGTGGCTTTTAATAACAAGCATTTAATTGTACACTCATGAAGTGGCAGGCATTTGAAGACATGGTGGGTCACAGGAATGTGAGAAAAATAAGGGGCAAGTGTCTTCCTGAGGATGGTGTCAAGGCGTGACATGACACCATATTTGGTCAAATGCTACTGTTCAGTAAAAATCAATCCTAACAAAACAGAGAAGTGCATTCCACTAGGAATGAATTGTTACCCTAATAAATAATATTTAACATATATAACAATAGACTAAAATGAGTCCAAGTAATTCTACTAACAGTACAGCAATATTAGGCAATGTGCTAACTTTAGCAACACTGTGGTACTTCTACTAACTTAGTCCTTTTCTTGTCAGGCTAAAGAACTGTCCAGAAAAAATGTCAGGACTTAAACAGCACAGGGGATATGGCCATAAATAAAACATTTCTGAGTAGTCCTCTGAGTAAGCGTGACTTTTGTATGTTTGCTACCTTTGTCCTGAAATCCATGGTCCTTTGTCATTGAGATTCAGCTTGCTACACTACTTGGCTTATTTCCCTGATTCAGCATCATATCCTATGTAGTACTATTCTTTGTAAAGCACAATGTATATTTGATGGCAGTACATATATCCTGAACTTCATTAGAAAATCCCAGTGATTCAGCAGATTATCACTGTTTCTGGTTCTTTGAAGGCAACCAGCATAGGCTCGTCTTGTCTGTGCACTCTGATATTTCATCAAGTTGCTAAGTGTAGAACATTCAGATATCACATAATCCATTTAGTCAAATGATCTTTGCCAGTTCTTCCCACCATACCACTATTTATTCAAAAAGCATTACATAGTTTCTTATAATGAGGTGTCAGAAGGTTGTTTACTAAGTTATTTAGAGGAAAAGCCATGCTAAATATCTTTAGTAAAAAAAGTTGAGAATGTTATTTTCTTTGTGCATTTAAACAGTATTTGTAAGACGTGCTTATCTATGCAATAGTGGCACTAAACCTAGGTGGGTAATTCTCATAGTCAGCCACAGGCCACTGGGATGAATCTCCAAACCAGGCACAGTTTTAGGAGGAAAATATTTATTAAAGTAACAGATCCAAGGAGAGAGAGAGAGAGAGAGAGAGAGAGAGAGAGAGAGAGAGAGAGAGAGAGAGAGAGAGAGACAGCACCAGCACCTCCAAAGCCAGCACACTCCAAACTCTAACTGGCAAAGAACAGGACCTCCAGACTTGAGCTGAGAATGCTCTTTGCATCTGTATAGCTGGAATTTCACATCCATCTTAGAAATACCTCAGAGCTGGATCCAAAGAGGCCAGGCCAAGGTGACACCTCCTGAAGCCAGGAGGCTGCAGACAAATCTTTAATAGACTTTTCAATCTATTAGGGGACATTTAATGAAACTACTACAGTAATCAACTGCATGCTGATTGGCTAAGAGATCAGCCCAGTGGCAAGGAACTCTTAGCTGAAACTCGGATAAAAGGCAAACTTATGGAGACCAAGAACCTGGATCCCATAGGGAAACCCCCACTACCCATGGGTCTACAGAGAGGTTATACCCATTAGAATATTGTAAAATTAGCAATGTTTGTCTCATTTCACCTATATCAATCTCACTCTCCATTGGAGATTCTGTTTGTATTTTTCAGAAGGCAATTAGAACCAATTCCACCAACAGAACCTGGGATGATGGCTGACACCCAGGCAGGAGCTGAACCATTCCTAAATCATCATCTAAGACCCAAACAAAATGTTTGAGAATGTGGAGAGATGAGCAAGAGAACTACCTCCACAGCTAGTCAGATAATCTATGAAAGGATAATGGAGACAGACATTGAGGATACCCAACACAGTCCAAAGCAAAAAACAAGAGATTCTTAAGATCTAAACAGTAAAGCAGACTTAAATCTCACCAATCATGACTCGGAACTTAGTGGAAGAGGGGGAGGAACTATTGTAAGAAGCATGGTGGGGGAGAATATTCAGAGACAACCCCCCCCCAACAACAAGACACAAAGAAAAAAACTGGGTGCTGTTTGTCAAATTAATAACCCCCTATTCCATGGACCAGTCCAGCAAACCCACTGAGGAAGGCATTCAGCACATTGGTAAATGGAGCTACCATCACCTGACTTGCTCATATGATGTATCTAATTATTAACAATAAATAATTTTTAAAAACACTATTTGCTTGAAGCTATAGTTTGTAGCTTTGGGTTTCTTACCCTTGGCTTCTTCCTTTCATTCAAGGTTCACTGGTGATCAGGTTCTGGCTGCACTCTGGGCTGCTTGTCCTTCCCTGGCATCACCTGTAACAGACAAAGCATATACTATGAACAGCCAGGTGTTTGTGTTGGCACTCCACCCCTGGAAACATGTTAAATCAGATGTTTCTCACACCTGTTAATATACTGCCCAATTTTTGCCAGCTCCCCTGTACTTAATTATCATGGTGTATTTCAAAATTCACAAATAAAATAGTTGAAGAGAATATCCACAAAAAATCAGATGTTCCTTTTTCCTGCCAATTCCTGCCGTCTTCTCCCCAACAGATCACTCTTATAAACAACTTGGTGTTTCCTCATCATCACTTTATTTTGGTTTGTGAGATACAAAAATGCAATACACTCATCATGTCAGAAAAGATGATTGATTGTAATGACCAAAGCATCTCTGTGTTTGTCCATCCAATAGAAACAAAAGTGCTCAAACTAATATTCATGGAAAATTAAGGAGCTATGAATGAGCTAGAAAAACAATATTTGTTTTTTAAGCATATGACAGACATTAAAAGATGAACTGTATAATAAAATAAAATGTACATAAAATGAGACTTCTAACATTTTCTCCTAACTTGTCCTCTTCTCCCTCTCAACAATACTTTTGATTTCCTTAAGACAAAGTGTTTTTGAACAAACTGAGAGCCATTCAATGTCCTACTGCTTTCCTGCTGCTTAATTTGTTCTTTAAATTCTACAAATCACTTGATCACAATGTATATTTATTCTCCATAACTATATGACAGGGTCTGGAAGATTGATAGAAAATGTTAAGGTGATCTACAGTTTTCACATAAAATATTGTCATCAACTTTTTGATGTTTACCCAAAGATATACAGTATATTTGCATACTCAGAATTGCAACAAACAACCATTAAAATCTGTATTTTGACTAGACCAAGGGGAATTATGGATTATCCACAAGTGAAAAACTACCTACAAGTAAAAATGAATAAGCTCTCACAATGGCCAAGACAAACTTGAACATTGTTTCTTGCTATAGTCAATTGATTCTTGCTATAGGATACTAAGACAGTTTAATGGAAGAAGAATGGTCTTATCAACAGATCATACAGAGAAAATTGGATATCCACATGGAAGTAAATTGCGAGATTCCTACCTTTCCAAACTCAATATGTTTCCAAGCTCTAAATATAAAAGAAAAAATAACATTGCTTAGCATGCATGAAGCCATGAGTTACAGCCATGAGACTAGAAAATAATGAGAAAGCAATGTAAATATTTGTTAGAAAAATCAGGGGATAATTTTTGTTTAAAATATGAAACCAAATGAGGAGCACCTAAGGAAAATATAAACTAGGCCATGCATTCTTGTGTCAAAGTACACTAAAGAAGAAAGAATTACCTGCAACAAGGGAGAAGACAATTTCAAATCATTATCTGAGAATACATACGCTAAAACCTATCCAATTTTTTATTATATGTCAATGTCAATTATCATTTGATCAAGAGATTAAATAGAAAGTACTGAGCTTTCTTTGGCTAAGCAAATTGACCTGAGGTGGGGGACAGGCTTAAGTATGATATCATGTGTATGTAGATGTGTGTATACATATGGCTGGGTATATGCACACACATGCAAGGTGGACAAAAATGCAATGAACATAATTAAAATTTCCAATAGCACTTTAGTCACAACATAGTAAAGAATCTTGGACTCAGAACCAGGACGCACTATTGCATAGGCTTTGTGTGAGGATGGGTACAGAACAGTAACTTCAGGCTCTCAACTGACCCCAGTTTGAAGATATGATATAAAAGTTGAAATTAAAAAAAAAAGAGTTCAGTTACTTAACTACCATTTTCCAACTAAACTATCTATATTTGCCCAAAGATTCAAATATTTGTCTTCAGCTCTTATCCTTTGTATCTGAAATCCTATTCTCTAAACTTTTTATGGTATGATTTTTTACTGAAAGCTAAGAGGAAATTCTGACCATACATTTAGTGCATCTCCTTAAACAAATTACAGTGGTTTGTCCTCACCTACTTTTCTCACAGCACTGAGTATTTCATCAGTATGTATATACTATATGCATACATAGGCCCACACATATGCATATATGTGCCTTGAGTCTGACTCCAACTATATTCTAAATTTTATGAATGGATAAAATATCTACCTTGTTTTCTGCTAAATGTTCAATATCTAAAACAAAAACTTTCATTTAGTGGAAATAAAATGAATATTTATCAAAGAAGGGATGAATTAATTTAATTATAATGATTTTAAAAAGTCATTTACTATCTCTCTCTGTCTCTCTCTAACTCTCTCTCTCTGTAGCTCTCTGCTTGAAAATGAATAAATAAAATATTTTATAAAAAAGTCATTTATTTGTATCCTTGAACTTAAAATTCTATATAAACTTGACTAGTCTCATCTCCAAAAGTAAGTTTGAATCATTCAAACTCTCAATAAGAACTGCAGCATTCCTTCCCACAACATTTTAACTACTCTGCTAATGTAACAACACTTCAATATATTTGAACATCTGCAGTGATACAAATACTTTATTAGACCTGGGAGGCAGAACAGAATCAACCTTAAATTACTTTCTTGTTTGAAGGACAAGGTACATGGAAAGAGATGAAATCAGAAGACATCTCCTGGTGGATATTCAGAGATCTCAGTGCAGAGGACAGAGAATGCAATTGGTTAACCTGAAGCTTCAGGACAGTCTGCACATTGTAATCGCCCTTCCCACCTCAGTGTCGCATTGGCATGGGCACTTGAATTTGTCTTTACTTCATTGTAATACTGAATTTCCTAAATAACTTGGTACTTGGAAAACATTTTTGCAATGGAAATAGTTACCCCAATTTTAAGGCACGTGCATAGAAAGGGCCTTTTGTGGTGTGTGTGTGTGTGTGTAAATGTGTAATATATGCATGTACATGTTTATATGCATATGCAGTTGCATAGTTGTGTGTGTGCATGTATGTGCACATGGAAGCCAGAAATCAATGCTGAGTGTCTTCCTCAGTTCCTCATCAGCTTATTTCTTAAGAAAGGGTCTCTCACTGAACCTGGAACATACAGATATAGCTAGACTAACGGGCCAGTTAGCCCAAGGATCTTCCTGTCTCTGCTTCTGAAACACTGGCATTTACAGGTGTGGACCAGGACAGCCAGCTTTTATCTGGGTGCCACAAATACAAACTCATGCTAGTGCAGCCAGCACGTTACTGACAGTCAGCTCTCCAGTCCCTAGAATTTGACTTTCATAATATTTTTGTCCAGCATATGTGTAAGACAGATTTTCTTGAGCCTACTTATAAAACTTCATGTATATATGTGTGCATACATAAATATCCAGTAGATATACAGCTGGTCCTACATGTGTGTAGCTTTGTCATTCATGCATTTAGCCAACTACAGATTCAAAATATTCAGAAAAGATATTTCTGCTCTGAACATATTTAGACATAAAAATCTATGCATCATTCCCTAAAACAGTACAGTATAAGAACTATTTGCATATAATTTACATTTCATAGAAATAATTATGTAAAACTTAGACCTGATTTAAAGTGCACTCATCCCTACTTGCTGTAGGGGATTGATTCCACAGTGCCTTTGAGATACTGAAGCCCTCAGATTCTCAAGTCCTGAATAGGAAATGGTTAAGATTTACACGTGCCCCATGCATATCCTCGTGTGCACTTTAAATCCTGTCTTTATACCTTGCACATGTACACATTATACTTAGCAAGAGTCTGACACTAACATTTCCTAGACTGGATAATTTAAAGACTGATACTAAGAAGGATTATCTGCACATGCTCAAAATGGATGGATGCATTGTTGTTGTTCAGTATGTTCACTAACCCGTGGGTGCTTGACACCCCAGACATGTAAATTTCAGATACGGAAGACTGACTGCATATGTAGTGGGTAAGGACTCTAGAGTGGAAGAAGGAAAGCATGACACAGAAATCAGGGTGAAACGCCAACGGTTGTAGTGGCATTGTTTGAACACAGATTTAGGTTCTTGGAGCTAAACCCTTGCTTATGCAAAGCAGATATGAATGCTGGTAAATCTCCTTGGAGCTTTAGGTAATTCAATGGATACTGTGGCTGATGATTACCAGCCAACCTAAAATGCATTATAGTATAGCTGTTATATTATTAAACCATCAATTCTCAAATCACTTCCAGTGTCTCAATAGTTATCCTATGCAAGAAAAAAGCAATTTGTGGTCTGGAAGATTAAGATTAAAGCTTTCTATATGTGAATACAGACACACACACAAGCACGCCCACATGCACACACGTGCATACACACACACACACACACACACACACACACAAGGTCAAAAAGGAACTGAGGTATAAAGTAGCTATCAAATCATCCCAAACACTGCCACTAAAATATAACAAGTGAGAACTTTCAGAAGAGTACACACATGCATGCACATATTAACATCCTAGGTACACATACATATGCTAGTATGAAAAATGGTCACTATTCTTAAAGATGATTAATTGGTCGTTTTCATCTATGGATTTTGTTGTGATGCCATTGCACATGCTGGTGGACACCAACCCACTGAACTACCATTCAGTCCATAACAGTGTTGTTAAACATGGTTTTGTTTTTATGATATTTTATAGATCTATTATTGAAAACAATTTCAGTTAAAATTAACATTCCTCATACTGGATTTTTGTTTAATGAAAATATCTGCTCAAATCCTAGAAATGTGTCTTTACAGTTAAAGGTATTATTTAAATATGTCAAAACAATTTAATTAAAACCTGGTGAATTTTATGCAGAAATAATTATGTTTCTTAACTATATATTACAATAACAAGTTTGATCAAGCAAAAATCACATCAGTTTACCTTGATGTTAAAGATGAAGAAGAGTGACTGAGAGATGGCTCATTGACTAAAGGCACTTGCCTGCAAAGCCTGAAGGCCTGGGTTCGAACCCAGAATACCTATGTAAAGCACAAAGTGGCACATGCATCTGGAGTTCATTTACAGTAGCAAAATACCCTAGCTCTCTTCCTCTCTCTCGCTCTCTCTATGCTTGCAAATAAATAATCAATAAAAATAAAAAAAGATCAGGAGTAGTATTATTCTCCTTCCAAATTTCTTAATTACCATGAAATTTTATAGTGCCTGTTTTTAAATGCGTACATTATCTTCCATAATAATTCTTTTACATTTATTCAAAATGGGCTAAGTGTTCATTACCGATTCCTTTCACAGGTATTTAATTCTCACTCCTTCATTTTGAATTTATACTTTGTGTGTTAGCTTTAACGGTCAAAATTTTTCTTTTAATTGCTGTATTATAATTACTATAATTTTTTGATAATGTGGCTGGACAAAAATTATCATAATTTCTATTTTTCCAATGATAACATTGCCCCCACAATATTTGATATTATATACTATTGTGGAAAAAAAGTTTATTTAACATATTTTATTTGGCTATATATTGAATTTATTCTTTATCCTTAAATACCAACACCTGCAAGATGTGACTTTATTGATCTTTCCATCTTATTTACATACCACTCCCTAACAGAATTTGTTTTTATTTGAAATGAACAACCCTTTTTTTTTAATTCTAAGAATGTCAGTCTACCATTATTAAATTAAATCTGTGGAACTTTCATTTTTTACCACTGTTTGAGTTGCATTGCTTTAATTTTTTCTTTTTATAAGAATATTTATTAGCATAGCAAAATAAAGTTATGACGTTTTCAAATAAATAATTTTATTTTTTCCCAACTTTCTCCCTTCCCTTTCTCACTTCTGTTTTCATGGGGCAAGAGTCCTTTTACCAACCTCATCCTTTGTCAATAGCTTCCCTCCCCTTTTGTGTTTTTCTATCTAGTTTGTTTGCCTGTGTGCAATTTCAAATGCCCTAGTTACATAAATAAAACTATTAAATTTCATGTTCACATATGAGAAAGAATGTGCAGTTTTCATTCTTTTGTTCCTGGGTACCTCACATTATGATCTTTTCTTGTATCACAAATTTTCTTCCAAATTTCATAATCAAATTCTTTCTAGTTGAATAAAATTCCAGCATGTATATGTACCACATTTTACTTCTTCACTCATCCCTTGGCAAACATTGAGTTTTATTCCATTTCCTTGCTATTGCCAGGGATGCAGCAATAAGCATGGAAGTACACGTTTGTCTCTGGTAGGATAGAGTCTTTGGCTGTACACTAAGGAGGGTCTTAGAGTAGCTCCATTTGTAGTTTTTTGAGAAACCTCACCCCTGGTTTCTGTAGTGGCTGCACCAGTTTGTACACCCAGCAACAATGGATAAGTGTTTCCCATTCCCTACATTCTCACCAGTGTGTGTTGCCGCTTGTTTTCTTGATGATGGTAACTCTAAAACAATTAACACGAAATCCCAAAGTGCTTTAAATTTGTATTCTCCTAATGGCTAGACATGTTGAATCTTTTAAGAAATGATCGTTAGCCTCTTTGTGGCTTTTCCATTTGCATCTCTTCTTATGAGAAGTATCTGTTCATTTCATTAGCCTATTTATTGGCCACTTTGTGTTGTTTTGTTGTTTAATTTTTGCAGTTCTTTATATGTTCTGGATATTCATTCCTCTGTCTCAGGAATAGCTGGCAAAGATTTTTCTCCCATTCTGCAGGCTTTATGTTTCGTTTATTTCCTTTGCATTGGATGTTTCTCATTTTTCAGATATCATAGTCAAGGGCTTATACAAGTTTTCTATTAAAATAACTGCTGTGATATTTTAAAATATGTCTTCCTACATTTCAATGATTTCTACATTTTTCTGTAGAAGGCTTGAGATTTTTGCATCATTATTGATAAAATGAACTCTAAAATGTAATATCATTTTATATGCAAAAGAGCATGTTGATAAATTATAGCATGTGCCCCAATTTAAGAGTGTAAAATATATTAAAATGCCTGTCTTAGCTGAGATGGCATAGATATGAATCGATTTCAATTTTACACATAAAGACAACCAACCAGGTTTAGTAAAATGACTTGATGTAACTGATAAATACTGTTTACCTCAGAAGGTTCCTTTTTTTTCTCCCAAATATGGAGATAGAGGCTAGGTCTGGAAACCTACATTCACAAAAGAGAAGTTACAAAAATGCAAAATTAAATACAAGGAAAATGTCAGTCAGATATTGACCCTAATATTGAGATATTAGGATATGTCAGATATTGATCCCTAATATTGAGTCATTTCAAATGAGTCATATGTAACTTAAACTCTATACCTTCCCTGACCCCATATTCAACCCAATAATTAAGACGTATTAGTCTTCTTTAACTTGTGGGTAAACTGAAACACTGGTCTGCTCGTTGTTCTGAATGTCTAGTATTTAGAAGAGTCTGTGCACTGACATTGTGCTATCATATCTTTCCTGAGGTTTGATCTTGGAAATTCTATGACTTTTTCACTAGTAGAAGTTATTTATTTATTTATTTATTTATTTATTTATTTATTTATTTATTTATTTATTTATTTATTTATTTATTGCCAGGTATAGGTCACTATTTAATTAATTGAGAACAATTATATTTCAAATATACACAAATGTATTCTCATCAATGTTTTTATTTTCCATAAGTTCTTAAGAAAAATAAATAAGGGGGCTGGAGAGATGGCTCAGCTGTTAAGACACTTGCCTGCAAAGCCTGGACCCAGGTTTGATTACCCAGTACTCATTCACATAAGCCAGATATACAAAGTGGCGCATGTGTCTGGAGTCATTTCGCAGTGGCTAGAGGCTCTGGTGTGTCCGTACGTACACACATACACTCTTTCTGTACTTGCAAATAAATACATTTTTAAAAAAGAAAGAAAATCGACAATATAATAAGTAAAGAAAGAAATCCTTATTTAAAAATAAAACACGAAAACTATACTTTTGAGTGTAAGATAACTAACCCCAAAGAATATCTGAAAAAAATTTCTCAACAAAATATTCCATAATAAGATAAGGCTTCATTTTCCATTACCACCAAAAATAACATTGTGAGATTTAACATAGAAGCTAGCCTTTCTGAAGCAAAATGAATGGAAAAATGTCCCTTCTTGCCAGGCTGGTATAAAGTTGGATAGGACTGAGATGGGGACATTATTGAAGCAGGGTGTTGTGGTCATCATTCTAGTTGCTGCTCAGAAAGAACCCAAACAAAAGCGGCTTGTGGAGGAATAGGTTTATTTGGCTTACAAACTCGAGGGGAGACTCCATTCTGGCAGGGAAAACGATGGCATGAGCAGAGGGCTGGACATCACCTCTGCCACAGCACTGCAAACAGTGGCAGGAAGGTGTGCTAAACACTGGCAAGGGGAAGCTGGCTTATAACCCCCATAAGCCCACCCCCAACAACACAGCTTCATCGAGGTTGTTAAACCCAAACTGCCATCAGCTGAGGATCTATCTATCAGAACACATTCAATTGTTTGTGGGGGACACCTGGATCAAACCATGACACAGGGAAACATAAAAATCTGCTTTTGAACCCCAGATGCCTCTGTACTTGGGAAGTAAACACAGTTATTTCTCATTGCATGCCTAGAAACCTATGAGTAACTTGAGACCCTTGGTTTCATATAAAACCCTCTTCAAACTCCCCTTAGCAGCCCTTGTTATCATGCTCTGGAATTTACCCATAACTGAGAGGATTGAGATCTGGTCTGGAGAGTTTTGGGATACATACACTGTAAGGCAAATGATACCTTCCAAGTCAAATTTTAGGGAGAATTTCCTATATGCCAACTTCTGTCTATGTGTAAATGGGCATATATATTAAAATCAGATGTATTATGGGAAAGAACATGCACAGAAGAAAAAAAACCTGCAGACCCCAAGCATGTCACTCTAAACAGGGAACCCCCAAAATCATTCCTTCTCGTAACCAGCTTCACTGAAGCTTTGGTGGTATAGTGGTTAGTATATGTACCCTCCTAGTAACCAGCTTTTCCTTCTCCTAGGCTATATCACAGTAGGTCCAAGCAGCAACCAGCTGCCCTTCACTAGCTTTTACACAAGTGCCCACAGACTCTCTTGGCAGCGTATTCCCAAACTGTGAAATTCTGGTTGCTTTGCTATTTGTATGCCTTTCTAGTTGAATAAAGACACCAAGAACCTAGACTCTTCAAGACACAGACAACCAAATGCAGTACTAATTGGAAAATGACAAAAATATATATTGGGGTACATATATCAATGTTTGTTGCTTTTAAAAAAGTGTTCCATTATAATTAAATAATAATTAAACCTATGTGTGCCAATATTTTAAAGTTATACTGCCATAATGTAAAACATTTTGTATTTAAATTTAACTTATGAGGCAGAGAGCAATAGCTTTTGTTTCTTTTAATGGCTACCATGACTACTTCTTAATCATAACATTCTTGTACTAAAAAGAGATTTAGTAAAATATTTTGCCAACCAGAATTATTTAACTCACTTTATTAAAAAACTTAGAATGCAATTAGTGATATAGTTAAGGACATTTAAAATGCATTCTAGTTTTTTATTCTACCACATTAAACTGAAGACTCATCTTGTTAAAGTAAGATTATTGCATCTAAGATATTGGGGATTTTTTTTATTTGGTTGTTTTTTCATCAACTGACCCAGCTTTACACATTACTAAGCTCTTGCAAGTTTTCAGTAAGGAACATTATGAGTGAATTGTATTAGCCAATGATCTCACCATTCTCTTTCACTCTATTTGCAAATTATATATATATATATATATATTTATATATATATATATATATATATATATGTATTTATATATATTTAAGTAAGGCAGAAATCAACTGAGGAAGATACTTGGCTTTGACCTTGGCCTCCACACATATACATGCACATATACATGCATACATACATGTACCCATACATATACATGTCCACACACATGCAAACACACATGCACATACACAAGACACATCATACACCCATGCCAAAACTATAACTCAGACAATGTATTATCTGAAATACATTCACAAGATTTGATCATACAATGTATATACTTACTCATAATAAAGATATAAAATGAATAAATTTAAAGAGATTAAACAGCCTGTAAAGAACAGCAAAGGAGCATCACTGGTGATGTAGTAGTGAGTGAGCTTTGTTCCAAGAGGCAAGAAAACATGGTCCTTACTCAAGGAAACTAAAGAGCCAACAAAATTTGGTTTTGAGCATCCTCAGATATGCAATTCAACAGCTAAAGCTTCAAGGCTTGAAAAATTTTCATGGGATAATGACATAGAAACTATTAGTAAGATTTTTTAAATCTATTTGAAATTATGTCATTAAGACACACAACTTATAGAACACAAAAAAATGAAGCTTCACATTACAAAAACTAAATTGCCTATCCATTTTTTTGTTTCTGTAACAAAGAACATGAGTTAACTTAACAGATGAATGATTCATTTGTCCCACAGTTTCCAGCAGAAATTTTCATACTGATGAAAAAGAACAACTGTTATCATCTAGGGCTAGTAGATGGCTTAGTAGACAAAGTGCTTACCACTCAAGGGTGAGGAGCAGAGTTCATATCTCCAGCATCTGCCCAAGTATAATCCCAGCACTGAAGTGGCATAAACAGATGATCCCTAGGCAAGATAGCTTTCTAGCCTATTGACCCATTGAACTCTGGGTCCAGTGAGAGACCATAGCTCAGTAAAATGGAGAGTCAATTTCCATCCATTGCTCAGAGAGAAAGAGAGAGAGAGAGAGAGAGAGAGAGAGAGAGAGAGAGAGAGAGAGAGAAGAGAAAGAAGGAATTGACATAGACACTGAGGGAATAAAAGCCAGGAAGGGGCATAGAAATGTTATTTATAATCATGCCCCTGTAACTTATTTTGTCCAGGAGCTGTCTTCAGTGGATTAATCGATGGATGAAGTTCATGCCTCATGAACCAATTACCTTTTAATTGATGCACCACTTGGGCTCTAATCCTTCAACACATGAGCCTTGGTGGTGGACACTTCATAGTGAGAACATAACAACTAAGTTGCAGAGCAGATGAAATATCAATATTTGCTGTATAAGAACCCAGCTATCTTCAGTGGATTAATCGATGGATGAAGTTCATGCCTCATGAACCAATTACCTTTTAATTGATGCACCACTTGGGCTCTAATCCTTCAACACATGAGCCTTGGTGGTGGACACTTCATAGTGAGAACATAACAACTAAGTTGCAGAGCAGATGAAATATCAATATTTGCTGTATAAGAACCCAAAGCAAAGTTTACACAGAATTTTATATGAATATGCTTTTCTTTTTCTTAACTTTTATCAAGCAGAAATTAACTGTTAACCCTGAATTATTGATTCACATAGCACATAAATATACAGTAATAATGACTATGTAAGTGATATGGAATGAATATTTATTGGAATAATGTTTGTTATTTAACAAAAATAATCTGAAGTAGATTATGATAAAGATGCATAGTGAAATCCTTGGAAATTTTCAATAATAACTAAAAATACACTGATTAATATAATTATAATATTGTGATTGCTGT
>PVHP010027180.1:0-24072 GCA_004024765.1 Zapus hudsonius | reverse complement strand
CTAAAAGCAGCCTTAATACTCATCCACCACGATTCAGGGAACTATGCAAAACAGGGGGCGGAAAGATTGTAAGAGCCGTGGTGGGGGAGATTATCCAAAGGCATGGCCAGGAGAACCTGGCTGAATACTAGGCTATCCATGGTCCCCTGTCACAAGGACTGATCCAGACGACCCATGGAGGAGGTTATCCAGTGGAGTGGGGAGGGGAGGGCAGCAAGGAATTGGGGATAACAACTCATTGTTTGCCCACTAAATGTTGTAACTCATTATGGACAATTTAAAAAAAAGAAGAATACTTGGCACACTTGGCTAGAGAGATTCATTGATTAATAGCTAACAGAAGCAAGCTCGTTCTTTACTTGTGGAGAGGAGAGGTACTACATACTCTCTCAAGGTTGCTTCATGTTCATTGAACTTGATAAATGACCTGAGTGGATCAGGGTTATACATTTGTGACATAATCAGCAAGAGTTTTAGGAGCATACAAGACCTGTGGAAGAGTATATATTTCAACAAAGGGTGTTTGGGGGGTATTGTAGAAAGATACCTACATGAGATAAGTGATTGGTGACAAGGCAGTAATTATTATTGTAATTAAATTGGTAAAGTCACTATAGAAAACAGTTTCAAAGTTACTCAGTAAATTAAACCTAGACTTACCCTCTAAGCTTTCAATTTCACTTCTTGGTATATACAAAAATAGTGTTCACAGGTATTCAAGCAAACACTTATATACAAAAGTTCATAGAGCTACCATTCATAACAGCTAAAAAATGAAAGCAACACAAGTGTATCATCAATGGACAAATATGCAAAACTAAGTATATCTATTTAATGGAATATATTTGGCAAAGAAACTGAAAGAAGCCCTGATACATGTTATGATGTACATGAACCTTAAAAACCTTATACATGCCAGAAGTGGTGGTGTACCCCTTTAATCCCAGCAATTGAGAGGCAGATGTAGTTTGAGGTCACCCTGAGACTACATAGTGAATTCCAGGTCAGCCTGGCTTAGAGTGAGACTATACCTCCAAAAGCAAACAGAGAAAAAACCTTATGCTAAGGGAAAGAAATGTCATACAAAGAGCCATATGTGATTATTGCACTTACATAAAATTTTTTATCAATTCCACAGAGGTCAAAACAGGTACCAAAAAGCTAAGGGAGTAGGGAAGGTGGGAATAGAAACTGACTACTTAATGTGTATGGGCTTTCCTTTGATAGTGATAAAAATGTTTTGGAAGTGGATGTGCCTATGACAGTTCAATGTTGTGAATACACTATTATACCACTAAATTATACATTCTTCTGTGTGCACTTTCATGTGTGGGAATACACGTTTTAGGGTGCACATGCACATGTGTGTGTATATATGCAGAGGCATACTCAGTTGTCCTTCCTCAGATGTTGTACACCTCTTTGTGGGACAGGGTCTTTCATTCGTCTGGAGCTCAACAATTAGGCTAAACAAACTGGCCAATAAGCTCCCGGGATCTGTCTGTTTCCCAGTGCTTCCTTGAGCTGGGATTAAAAGCATACACTACCACACCTGGATTTTTCATGTGGGTTCTAGGGATAGAACTTGGTTCCCTATGTTTGCAAGGCAAGCACTTTAACAACTGAGCTGTCTCCCCAGCCCCAGATTGTACATTTTAAGTTGTTAAAACAGTGAGTTTTATATTCTTACCCGTGTGCAGTATGGAGGATCAGTGAGTACAGGTCCTAGGTACTAGTTAGTGCTATGAAGACAGCATACTAGGCTTGACCTCCAAGGCTCCTGGGCCGTCTTCTAATCCATACAGCAATTCTCTTTCTCCTCTCCCATATTCCAGGTCCTCCCTGGATTGGAATACCTCCCCTCTAAAAAGATGAATTTGCTTTTTTTATAAACCAAGATACATTGATCTTTAAAAAAAAAAGATACATTGATGAACCTTAAACCACAGTACAAATGCTAAGCAGTTAAATATCTTCAGTCTTAGCAGCCATTTTCAAAATTTAGATTTCTCTTTAACTCTCTGGAAAGGAGGGTAAATATTTGCTTTCTGTTCTGGGAGAGGTTCCTTCCCCAAAGTACAACTGGATTGTTTCTGAAATGACAAAGGGAAATTTTTTTTTAAAGCACTGCATTTCCTTATTTCAAAGGCTCATTATTTACATCCTGCTTTACATATGACCAAAAGATTTCTGATCGGTTACCTTACGTATGTTAATAGCACAGGTTGTAAGTAAAAATCTGTAGCTTTATCGTCTATCCTAGGCAAGGAAGGAAGATCAGAGCTAGTAAATGGGATTGCAGGAAAGTCCTCTCTTTCCTTTTATGTTTTGTTTCCTACCACTACTTAACAATTTACAAATACATACCGTCAATGCAACATAAGTATATTATCTCACATGTCTGGATGCCTAAAGTATGTGATGAGTCTCCCAGAGCTAAAATCAAGATGTTGGCAGATTGCATCTTTTCCAGCTTGGAGAGGCTACTACACTCCTTGGCTCATGGCTTCTTTCCTCAAGCTTTGTAGATAGCAACAACAGGTTGTATTCTTCTCACATCCCAACCTGTGACCTTTTCTGTGTCCCTCTCCCATTTTTAAGGATTCTTGTGATTGAATTAGGCTCATCCATATAATCTTGAGATGTTCTTACTTTGAGGTCAGCTGATGAACTGCCTTAATTCTATCTGCAACCCTCATTGCCTTTAGTCATGTAAAGTCACATATTCACAGGCTCTATTACATAGAATGGAGACTTTTCCTGTGTGTGTGGGCGGGTAAGCAGAGTTATGCCTACAAAACCACTATTTGAAAAAATGTTTATTGAACATGTACAGGATACAGAGAACTTTGTGAACTTTGTGCTCTGATGTAAGAGGCAATCAGGGCATGACACAGGACTTGCTCAGAAAAGAGGAAATAATAGTTGAAGGCTTCATATGTTGCAGAGATGTAAGAAGGTAAGAGGAACTATTGACATAAAAATTAAAAGTGGGTGTGGAATAAAAACTTAGGTAATCAGAGAAGGCTTTCTGGAGGAAAAAAAAAAACTTGCTCTTTTTTTTCCTTTTTCTTCAATGTTGAAGATTGAAGCCAGGGCCCTGTGCTCAACCACTGAGCTATACCCCAGGTTTCTTAAAGAAACATCAAGACTTGAATATAATTTCTGAGCTGGATAAGTCTTACACACTCTTGAGTTGTTGATTTTCCAATGTAATAGTTGTAACATGAAAGTATTTAGTGCTAGTCAAGTGAAGTGTCTACAACATTTATGAACTTCAAAAGCACTGTTCTACACATTACCTCAGTTGATGCTCAACACAGTTCTGTGAGGGAAGTAGGGAAGAAAAGAGGGCCACAGAATCCATTCCATCATTGAGCATCTGGGCCCTTTTCCCCCAAGAATAAAGCCACTGAGCATGTCCTTTATTCCTTGCAAACACAGACATACAGCCTGTTTTCTCTTTCCCCAGTGAAACACGAGCCAGTCATTTTTATCTACCTAATTTCTTCCTGCCCTTGAAGATTCAAGATTTACACATTAAACATGAGAAAACAGGTGATAAAATTGACAGAGACATGAAAGTGATAATGTTTCCACAGTCTTAGAATAGTAAGTACATTTTATAAAAGAATAGTATCTGATCAGTAATTTCTGGTTCCTCCTCATCAACCTCCTCTGCTCTTTCTGATTCTTCTTTTCCTCTTTGTTCCCCTTCTCATTCTCCTCTTCCTCCTGATCCTCATCTTCATCCTCCTCCTCTTGCTCCTTCTCCTTGTTCTTGAATGATAGTCTCCTGTAGCCCAGGTTGACCTTGTATTCTTTATGTAGCCAAGGATGACCTCCTGATCCTCCTGTCTCTGCTTCTTGAGTGTTAGGACTACAGGGACCTGGCTCTGCTCCTTCTTTCAATGGCTAAAGTTGCAATAAATTCAGCTCCTCCATTTGGATTTTCTTAGGGATAATTATCATTATCCCAGTAGGCAAATGTGGAGTGCTATTTTTCTGTTAAGTATTGTTTTAATTGCTTTAGAAATTTTAATGCATTTAACAACCACAACAACCCATTTTTTGACAAATATGATGCAAGCTTCAAACCTAGGTAGACTGGCTGTGGACTCTGTGTTTCTGAACTTCACTCCCCTTTTCAATGGCAAAACGGAAAAGAAAAACATGATACATTGTACTTGTTTTGTTGTTTACAATTATTTTTATTTTTACTCATAAAAAAGCCACCACAAGGTGGATAATTCTGCAATCAAAATCCATAGGATGTTAAAGAAAATTCCCAGTGCCAGGGGTGGGATATCTCCCAGTGAGTTGTTGGTCAGAGAAGCCCTAGAGGCTCCCCAAAACAATACAAATTATTGTCAAGGCTTTTGGTTTTACATAAGAATTAAACGGTAAGACATTATTGCTGAAGACAATGTGAAGTGTGATTATGAAACATAGAGTATGTTTGAAATAGAGAAATAAGGATTTTTGTGTTATAAAATGGCTAAATACAAAATGCTGGGTTTAAACTGCTCATTTAAAGTCTGAGAAATAGCTGTGCCGCAGGTCTGGGGAACTCCAGATGTGCAGCTATTAGATAAAGCATAGAAAGGCAAAATTAACTACTTAACTGCCCGGTTAGCTTCTGTAGAACACTTACGCCCTAGGAATGTGAAAGGATAAGGAAGATTAGATACTGAACATCTGCTCTAAGCCTCAGTCCCAACCGCTTATCTGGCTCTTGTAGAATGCTTGCGCAGAATAACTAAAATGAACAGCCTTAACCCCTAAAAAGCCTGCATGCGCCAAAATATGAATATATGAATGTACCAATGAGAAAATAGCCCACGCAAACTGTTCACTTTTGCCTATAAAGAGGTTTGAGATCCTGCGCTGTACACTGTTGGTCTCAGCTTGCTGTGCCTTGCTGTGTGACCACAGTACAGGTTCGAACCTGTTCAAATAAGTGACCCTTGCATTTACTCTGACTTGAGTCTCTTGTAGTCTGTCTTCGGGGGACCGGACTTTACAACAACACATGCTTTGATTACAGAACACTGAGAAATCAAGGTGGAATTTAGCTAGAATTCTCCTCCCTGCTGACTAGCTGTCATAGTGCCACAAAGGGCTAATTCAACCTGCTCAGGGAGGAAAATCATGAACAATCTTAACCAACAGAGGACCCGGCAATCTACACAACTGGCCAGCAAGGCAAGATGCATTCACTAGTGCTATAGTGGCATGTCTGTTATGTGGCTGTATGTTGACACTTTTCCAAGAATCTGCACATTATGGGTGGGTCAACTGTCTACACAAAATCTTTCCAAGAGACTGACTGCATCCTGTAATTGAACTATGGATAGCTACTGATGGCATTTAAGTCCCACTTGGAAATCTCCAGGAAGCAGTCATGCTCCAATTTGATTGATGTTAATAATCCATAAACCTGGGAAATGCAAACATTAAGATAAGAGAAACAATACAGGGTGGAGGGAGACTATTAAAATGTCTGGAACTGACTGAAGGAAAGCGTTTTCTACATAATTTATGGAAAGGGGGAAACTTGATACTAAAGAAACAAAGCAAAATAAAACAACAGAAAAAAAAACCCTGCAGTTTGTCTAGCATTGTCCAGGTGTTTCAGAATAGAGACAAGACTATTTTAGTTGAATTTGCTGGTTCAAACGAGTCTGGGAATGATGATTTATCAGACTAGAGGCTATGAGACTGGTCCTGATGTCAAATTGAAGCTCTGACTCACTTGGGGGACCTGGAAACTTTGGACTTTAGGGGAAGGCCATGGCACACCCCTTGGGGGTAGAGCACGTTGGCATGGTCTTTTACCTTTGAGGGACATCTCCAGCCCTTGCTTGCTCTTACGGGCTTCCTGTTTTCATGTTTCTAGAATGAGCCCACTCCGTGGCAGTGTCCCTGTGCTCTGGGACCTCTGGTCTTAATTAGGTCAGCCTGGGCTACAGTGAGACCCTACCTCAAAACACCCCACCCCAAAAGAAAAATAAAATGTGTTTTACAAGATATCCAGACTGCTAATTTTACACAGAACTAAGAATTAAGAAGTTTTCAACCCAAGAAGTTTGCTTTCACTGATTGCAAAAAAAAGGTGCACAGTCTGAAAGTATTTTGACCTTAAAAGAAATTCAAAATATAGAAAATAAAAAGATGGAACTGCTCCATAAATCAAGAAAATAAGCTGTATGTTGAACCGAAGTGTGTCACTTTAAAGCCTCTATCCTTAGGTTGACTCCTTGGTTTGTCACATATAACATTCTAAACCCATGAAAGAATTACAGGTAAACTCATATCTATGACAAGCCTTTTTCGCAGGTCACCTTTCTTAAATTCCTTAACTATTCCTAGTTTAGGAATAGCCCAAATCATTAGAACAGTCTCATCACGGGTTTGCTTTCTTCTAAGATGAGGCTTTTGGTATGTCAAACATTTTGTATAATTTGCAGAACTAAGGTAATTCCATGACAAGTGATAAAAATGCCACTCTTTACAGTCCAGCTTCCCTCTGTCATACTTGCTGTCACGTGAAGTGATCAAGGAATGACCATGAGCACATCTTGGAGGCAGCTACAGGAAAGTTTCATGGGAGATACATTTCTCTTGGATTTAGGAAGTTATGAATTGTGTG
This sequence comes from Zapus hudsonius, assembly GCA_004024765.1. Lineage (NCBI taxonomy): Eukaryota > Metazoa > Chordata > Mammalia > Rodentia > Dipodidae > Zapus > Zapus hudsonius. Next base: position 17,420 of record PVHP010027180.1, on the reverse strand, counting down.
CTTCTCTCACATGTCCATATATAGCTAACTACTTTCTAGCTGCCTTGGTTTAGGAATGACTTCCATAAATACTCTTGCCAATTTCACTCTACACTGAAGGTGTGTTATACAGCTAATGAAAATGTTATTTCTAAGTGTTTTGTGGGGTTGAATAGATTTTTCAACTTTGAAAAATAAATATCAAATGCGTTGTACATTGAACTATACTTTTAAAACAAGTAAAACATTTGTGGTATATAAATTATGCCTGACAAAGCTGTTAAAATGTGCTATGGTTTCTTCTTTTATTTTTAAAAAAGTATTTATTTATGACCAGAGACAGAGAAATTATGGATGAAAAAGGGCCTCTTGCCCCTGTAAGCAAACTCCAAATGCATGCACCACTTTGTGCATCTGCCTTTATGTGAGTACTGGAGAATTGAACCCAGGCTGGCAGGCTTGAAAGCAAGTGCCTCTAATGGCTGAGCCATCTCCACAGCTCTATTTATTTCTTTTAAATTAACAACCTCATGCTGGAATGAATGATAACTCAGTGGATAAAACCATTATCTGTACAATTCTGAATACCCTGAGTCTAGACCTTCAGACACCACAGAAATTCCAAAAGCTGTGGTGGTCTGTAATCCCAGTGTGTCTATTTTCCAGAAGCTAGCTAGCGGAGGGGTGTGAAGGAACTTCCTCTTCTAAACCAAGTGGGAGGCAGGCACCAACCTGAAAGTTGTCCTCTGACCTATACATATGTGTGGTATCATGGACTTGTCCACATTCACACACACATACACACACACACACACACACACACACAAACACACACACACGATATTAATAGTTTCCTTACATATAGAGAATAGTGAAACCTATGAGAAAAACAAGAGATAAACAAGAGACCTGTTACCACAGCAAGTCAGATAACCTATGAAAGGACAATGGAGACAGACAACAACAATACTCAATACAATACAAAGTTCAAGACACTTAAGATCTCAACAATAAAGCAGACTTAAAACTCACCCACCATGACTCAGGGAGCTGAGCGGAAGGGGGGTGGCGGGGAGAGGAGATTGTAAGAACCATGGTGGGGGAGAATATCCAGAGACATCGCCCCCTTCAGCAACAACACACAAAGGAGGAAAAAAAAACCTGCCTACCTCTTATGCAACTCATAACTGGACTGATCCAGTGTGCCCACTGAGGAGGGTCTCCAGTGGATTGGGGACAGGGAGGAGGGAAGTGGGGGTACCACCACAAGATTTGATCATACAGTGTATCTAATTATTCACAATAAAGATGGTAAAAAACGGAAGAGTAAGATAAGACTATGTAACCTGGTATGTATAAAAACCTAAATGAAACATTCTACTTAAGGGTGAAGTGAAAGAAACCACTGTGAGACTGGGTATTAGACAAGCAGACATTATTACTACCTCTGCTATACTGGAAGTTACACTGAGTAACATAAGCCAAGGAAAAGAAATAAGCAATGTAAAAATAAGAAAGGAAGAGTCATGGGCTGCAGAGATTGCTCATTGGTTAAGGCACTTGCTTACAAAGCCTAACAGCCGGGGTTTGATTCCCCAGTACCCACGTAAAGTGTGGTGGATGTATTTGGAATTCATTTGTAGTGGTAAAAGAACCTGGAACACCCATACTATCTTTTTCTCTGTCTGTCTCTGTTTCTCAAATAAATAAATAACTAAATAAATAAATATTTAAAAAAAGGAAAGGAAGAGACAGCCATGATGGCTCATGCCATTAATCTCAGCACTTGGGAGGCTGAAGAAGGAAGATTGTCAAAAGTCCAAGAACAGCCTGGGCTACAGAGTGAGCTCCAAGTCAGCCTGGGCTAGACTGAGACTCCATCTCAAAAATGAAAAAAAAAAGGAAGAAACTTTTGATTAAACAATTAAAACAAAAATATGACTGTGCTTTAGCAAATTTAAAATGAAAAGTGAAAAAATAAAACACCATCTGCAGAACTATCATTAGCATTCATAATGTTGCTAGATAGAAAAATCAGTATGTACACCTAGTTGTATCTTTACATAACAGCCACAATTAACACATGTATAATTTAGAATCCCATGAAAATTCAAAATATTAGCAATTAAAATGTACATGAAACTATAAAAGGCCAAAAATAGCCACCATCCTCTTGAACATCAAGGAGGGAAAACTTATCAGCTGTTAAAACATAAAACCACAGTAGTTAGAGCAGTAGCATGGGAGAACTGAATAGAGAGGTCAAGAACAAATTCCACACATACATAAATTTTCATTGTGATAGAACTAGCATTTCACAGTAGTAAAGAAAATGTACTTTTAAAAAATGGTGCTGATGGTGACAATGGCGGGAAACTAGTACATCAAAATTCCGCCTTATATCATGCATGATAAAATAACTCCAGGAATTTATAAACTCTAATAAAACACTTCAGATCAATTCAAAGCAGGTATATGAAAAGCAAATTAATGTACTTTTTAAAAAAGAAGATTGACTATCAATCTCTGGATGATATTGGAGTGCTATAACAAGACAGTAAATAAACAAAACACAAAAGAAAAGACTGGTAATCAGTGTACATAAACATTAAGGACTTCTAATTATCAAAAAAAATGTCACTAGGAATGAGAAGGTAAGTTGCAATCACAACCAATAAAAGATCTCTAAAAACATTGTAAGCAAGAGAAAAATAAGCCAATAGAAATATGTCAAAGTCTAGGCAGGGCGTGGTGGCGCACACCTTTAATCCCAGCACTTGGGAGGCAGAGGTAGGAGGATTGCCATGAGTTCTTCGAGGCCAGCCAGAGACTACATAGTGAATTCCAGGTCAGTCTGGGCTAGAGGGAGAACCTATCTCAAAACAAAACAAAACAAAACAAACAAAACAGAAAGAAACATGTCAAAGTCAGGCATGGTGGCACATGCCTACGATTCCAGTACTCAGGAGGAGGTTGCTATTAGTTTGAGGCCAGTGTGAGCTACAGATGAGTTTCATGTCCCCTGGAGCTAGAATAAAACCCTACCTCAAAAAGAGAGATAGAGGAAGAAGAAAGAAAAAGAGAAAGAGATAAGGAAGGAAAGAAGTAAGGAAGGATGGAAGGAAGGAAGGAAGGAGAAGGGAAGGGAAAAGAAGGAAGGAAAAGAAAGAAAGAAAAATTAGAATAGACACAACAAAAGAGAAAATACAATTTCCAATGGTTGAATTAAAAGATTAATACTCTCATTCAATCAGCATAATCTAATGTGAAGCATGGTCTTCCTTGAAGAAATTTGCTAAAGTTTCTCATAAGAAGCATACTTAGGCTGAGACTATACTCAGTTCACCACAGGAGAAGTAGGGAAGGAATTATGTGTCTTAAGTATGCTTCTTTTTCTTTGTTGAGCTAAATGATTCATAATTAGGAAAATATAAAGTCATAATAAAATGGTATTTCACATTCACTAGAATCATACAAATAAAAGTCCAGAAAATACCAAATGTTGGCGAGCAAAGCTTATGCAAAGCTCACTGGAGTGTACATTTATGTATGAGCTATAGAACAGTTAGGCAGTGAAGTTGGACATGCATTAATCTCAAGACCCAGGTTTTTCACTCCAGAGAAGAAACCTTAGATAAAATATGGCATATATATGTCATTCTATCAACAATGCTCCATCCTTTTATGAATCAACAGTAGAATGAATAAATAAAGGTATACGCTTTCAATGTAAATAAACTGAAACTACATGTACCAACCTGTATGAATAACAACAAATCAGTGTTGAGGAAGGAAATCACAGAAGCATGCATAAATATAGTTATATTTCTTTTATAAAAATTCAACACAGGAATAACTGAAAGAATGCATTCATAGTTACTAAAACTATAAAAGAAAAATAGAAATGATTACCCCAAATTTGAGGTTGCATCTGGTGGAGGAGGGAAAGAAGAGGGATGCGATCAGGAAGGAACATACTGGGAGCTTTGACGCTGGAAGTAAATATTACATATTTTTTTTAATCTGGCAGTGATTCTGTAGATATTCATTCTTTAAAATAATTTGTTAAGTTACACACACATATTTTTGTACTATATATCTGTCATCTAATGCACCACCATTTTAGAAAAGAAAATATTAGTGTCCAGTTCTGAACACAACTCTGGCTAACGCATCAGAAAAGATGAGCACCTTTTTTGGAGAGCACTGCCTCTGGTGGTTTTGAATCAAGTTGTCCATTTACACTTGTTATATTTGTACTTATTCTTACATTCCAGTCAGTCAAGCTTCTTGCCTCAGAGCTCTCATCATACCTTGAAGAATGGTAACAGCTCTAATGAAATTCCTGAGTTATCTAGGGCCAGGGATATAGCTCAGTTCATAGAATGGTTAGCCGACATGCATGGATCCCTGGGTTCAACCCCTAGCACCACATCAACTGAGCATGGCAGTTAACCTAGCACTTGAGAGGTGTAGGAAGAAGGATCAGAAGTTTGAGGTCATCCTACAAGACAGTCTCTGCTAGATGAGACCCTGTCTCAATAAACAAAAACAGAGCCAGGCGTGGTGGCACATGCCTTTAATCCTAGCAAAGAGAAGGAAAAGGGTGGCTGTGATTTTGAGGCCAGCCTAAGACTATATAGTGATTTTCAGGTCAGCCAAGGCTAGATGGAGACACTAGCTGGAAAAGGAAAAAAAAAACCCAAAAAGAAAAAAACAAAGAACAAAGGCTAAAAAAACAATCAAGAAAGAAGCATCCTTAAAACACACACTTGACTTCCCTTCCTACTTCTCCTGGGTATAGTATAAGCCTAATAATGCTTCTCTAGAAACTTTATGTTAAGAAGCTTCATGTAAAGGAAAGCAGTCCTTCACATATAAGGTTATGCCTATAAAATGGTCAGAGAGACTATTTTTACCCAAGGAGATTGCTATTTCCTTAAAGAGTAATAACCTCAACAGGGAAAAACACCGGGGTTCTTACAGGTAGGGCTGATCTATCTAAGCTGATAACACAGTTCCCTCCAGAGAAGGAAGGTAGAACACACTTATCCCTAGAAGCTCTTTAACCGGGTGTGCATCTTTGGCATCTTAAATACTCACAAAGGTTTCCTACTCTGAGCTGGACAGAGATCTTCTCTAAAGGATTTCTCCAGAATCTAGATTGATCCTAGGGAGGCTACACATTTCCACTTGAAAATGGGAAACTGGCTGGTTAATCACTGGGTCTCAGTTTTGTTGATGGTAAGTGGTGTTTCACTTTCTATTAATTAGTAATGTTAACAGAGTAAGAAGATACCATACTTGTTAATATTTGTAAAGTTATTCAAAAGGGAGTCTATGGCAATTATTGGTTCATAAAAGCTGCTTGTCATTTAGAAAAATCCAACTGTAGGCCAGATGAGAAAACAATGACAACTAATTAGCAATTGTTCATGCTGCCAAGCCAAGAATACTTCAAATTTAAATCTGTTTTCATTTTTTTGTCTTTCCCCCTCATTCCTAACTATTTTCATGGAGCCCTGTTTTCTCTCTCTCCTTCCTCTACTGCTGCCGTTAAGCGTCCATAAAATAATTGAAGGGCCGAAGTGGAAGCAATCTTAGAGATAGATCATCTTGACCCAGCACCGTCCATTAGACAGACATACACTGTGACTCACTTAAGAAATTTATAAATTTTCTCATATTTCTGCTGAAAAGGATAAAAAATAAATATTAAATTTTAACAATGTAGTCCATTAACCCAATATAGAAAGCTATTAGCCTTTTAGCATGTAATCAAATTGAAAATATTAATGAGATAGTTTCTGTTATTTAATAGTTTCTAAGCCATTGAAATATCATAAGTATTTTCTATGCATAGTACATTTCAACCAGTGTTCCAGAGCTATGTGGGTAGCAACAGTATTGCCCATAGAATATATAAAATAATTCCTTGATTTTTATAAAAGAACATGACCCAGATGTTACACAGTGAATTGATTGACAAGCCATGGCTCAAAGCAGAAATTCTTCCCCATCCTACCAACATAAAATCCTTTCCTCCCTTCTTCCTGTCTCTGTCTCTGTTCCTACCCCCACCCAATATTATCCTTCCATTTCTGTGCTACACTTAGACCTGGGCTTCCCAGTATTCTTCCTCACTCAGTTTAAACTTCATTCACTTCTCTTTTGGGGCTCTTGTTTATTTTTCTGTTTTATTTTGGGTTCCCTAGGACTTTCCAGTTGCCCCAGAGAAAAGTGTGCAGTGCTCTTAGAAGGCTGTTTAATTTGTATTTAAAGAAAAGTCAAGTGCTTACTTTCTCAGGTTATCTCATGATTTATATTTTTAATAGTCAGTGCCTTGTGTTTAGTTTATTTTGCACTAAGACAGAAAGAGCACTAGCTCAGGAGTTGGGGAACCTGACAAGTACTTTCAGTTCTGCCACTGAGCGACCTTGATGGAATTATATATTCTCTCTAGACGTCTTCAGGCTCTGTGTGAGGGGGAGGTGCTGGGTGGGTTGGTGGAGGAATATAGGATTAATGAAATGACTAGGTTAGCTTATAAGGTTGTTTCTATCTCTAAAAGTCACTGCATTTTTAACCTCTTTCAACTCTCTTTTTGGGGGGATGGGGGAGGGGCTGGAGAAATTCATCACTTCCAGTGATGACTCACATTTAACTGTCTAGCTTTGAATCTCACCCCTATCAACCCTACTGGCAGGCTCAACTTTTTGGTATCTCTGGCACATACTCCCATGTACTTTTTTAAAATAAAGAATAAATTACTCAAAAATAATTTTTATTCTTCCTTCTCCCCAGGTCTTGCATTGTACTTTCTTTTCCATTTACAGTTGAGGAAATACTCATAAAGGTGGAATGTGGAGTTGCTTATTCCTAGATGTATTCCATTTACCTTGCCTACAATTGGTGAAGGGCTTAAGTCTTTGTTCCTGTTTTGCTCTTGGATCCTGAAATATTTCTGATAACCTCAAATATGCTCATATCTTCCCCAAATTCTTGAATTATCTCTTGCTTTCAGTTCTCCTTTTCCATTGTCGTCAAAGACACTCAACTCTGTAGATGACACTGAACTCTGAAAAGGATTTGGAGCAAAAGAAGCACAAAGAGCTCAGTTTGTTGGTCTTCAAGACAATGTTCAGTGGGTTCCAAATTTTCCTCTTAGGAAAGGTTTTGGACAGGCAAAGACAGTTTTCAAGGTTCACATAGGTCAAAAACAATAGATTTGAAAATTTGAAAAAGAAAAGACAAGAAAACAAGAAAATGAATGTCAGGGTATCATTAAAGAGGCAGGCCCATCTTGGAGTGGTTTAGTCCTTTTCAGATGGGTGCTGTTACAGATGCTAAATCTATGCTTTGCTTCTTCTGAATTTTATGTCTTTACTTACTGCCATCTTTTAGGTGCCATAGTTTGACAGCTCTGTCCTGGAATTGGTGTATGTCCCTGAAAGAGCTATATAGATATTTTAGACATTTGAAAAGCATATGGTCTCTGTCCCAGCTACTCAACACTGTCATGATATTATGAAAACATCTATAAACAATACAGGAAAGAGTAGGTGTGTCAAAGTTCCAAGACCACTTCACTTATGGTCACTGAAATTTGAATTACATATAATTTTCATGTTGTGATATGTTATTCCTATGATATTTAAACCATTTAAAACATGAAGCAAAAATATAAATACTGCTGGGCGTGGTGGCACACACCTTTGATCCCAGCACTAGGGAGGCAGAGGTAGGAAGATAGAAGTGAGTTCAAGGCCAACTTGAGACTACACAGTGAATTCCAGGTCAGCCTTGGCTAGAGTGAGACCCTACCTCAAAAAAAATGTAAATACCATTCTGAGTTTGCAGGATGTATGAAACATGTGATGAGCAAGATTTGACCCAGGGGCCATAGGTGGCTGACCCTGCTTCTTAGCATCTAATGCATGTCTCAAAGTGCTCATTCCAAAACCAGATTTTATACTGGTTTTATTAATTGAAAATGAAAACAGGTGAATACAAAGTAGTTAAGATGTCAATAGTATTTCCTATCTGTTACAGATACTTTCCCAGATTCCCCTGTATTTTTTCTTGTTTTTTTTTTCTTTCTTTTTCTAGGTTGTTTGGTTGGGGCTGAATGTTTTCCTGTTTGTAGATACCTTTCTAATTTATGAGAAGTCTGATAAGTATTATTACACAAGACAAATTCTTGGGGTGAGTATTGTGGTTGTGATGAGGTAAATCCATTTTTCTCTCTTTAATATGGAGTTTTGCTATGTAGCCAAAACTGGCTTGGAACTTGCAATTTTCCCATCACCTCCCGAAGAGCTGGAATGACAGGTATGTGCCACCCAGACCTGGTTACTGTTTGTTTCTAATGTTCAATTCCTCTTCCTTTGTAACCCAAGGCTCTGATTTCCTTAGGACTAGGATGGAGGGGGATGCAGGATACCTAGCTAAATTTGAATTTCAGATCCATAATGAATCTTTTTTGGTTTTGTTGTTGTTTTTCAAGGTAGGGTCTTGCTCTAGCCCTGGCTGATCTGGAAAACACTATGTAGTTAGTCTCAGGCTGTTCTTGAACTCACAGCGATCCTCCTACCTCTTCTGGGGTCAAAGGTGTGTGCCACCACACCTGGCAGTGTTTACATTTTTGCTGGGATTAAAGGCATACACCTTGAATCATGCCTGGCATGAATTGTTTTTTAACATATGCATCCTCCAGATATATATAGCATAGAAAAATACCCATTCTTACATGGGTTTCTAATTTAGCTGAACATGCTGTATTTTTTATTTGCTGGATCTGACAACCTTGTCTAGGGAATGCTCTCCAGGCCCAATAAGGAAAACATGCAATAAAGGAAACGAAGTGGTTTTTCAAGTGATTTTAAGAATACCAAATGCTCCTACAGGGTTAGGAGGAAGGCTGACCAGGTTGTGATTCCTGCCCTGCCCTCACTTCAGCCAGATAGCTTCATCTATCTTGTAACTCTAAGAAAGAGTTTGGTGAGCCAGAGATGTATGTAGTTCAGTAGTAGAGCACTTGCCTAGCATGTTCAACACCCTGGGTTCAATGAGTGCTACAATTTTTTAATTGATATCATTACTATGAAAATTATATACATTGTATAAACAAATGGTGGCATCCCCATTTCCCACCTCCCTGTCCCCAGTCCACTGGGTATCCTCCTCATTGGGCATACTGGGTAAGTCCATGGGGCAGGGGTTATGAATTGTACTAGAGTTCCCCCACTTTGTATGTTGTTGCTGAGGGGGGCAATGTCTCTGGATATTCTCTCCCATTATGGCTCTTACAATCTTTCTGCCCCATCTTCCACTCAGTTCCCTGAGTCATGGTAGGTTAGTTTTGAGTCTGCTCTATTATTGTTGAGATCTTAAGTATCTCTGGATTTTTGATTTGGGTTGTGTTGGATATTGCAGGTGTCTGTCTCATTGACCTTTCCTGGGTTATCTGACTTGCTGTTGTGATAGGTCTCTTGTTTATTACGCCACTTTCTCATAGGTTTTGTTTGGAGCCTACACAATAGACCAGGGTTGGTTCATCTCTTGCCAGGATGTCAGCAATCATCCTATGGCTTGTTGGTGGATTTAGGTTGACCAGGCTCTCTTGCTGCCTTCTGAAAAATATAAACAGAATCTCTATTGGAGAGTGAGATCAGTATAGGTTAAATGAAACTAAGAATGCTAATTTGGCAAGATTCTATTGGGAGTAGCCTCTCTGTAGTTCTTTAGTAGTGGGAATTTCCCCTTGGGGCCCAGGTTTTTGGTCCCTGTAAGATTTTGCCCTGGATCCAAATTCCAGTTAAGGGTTCCTTGTCACTGAGTGGATATCTTAGCCAATTTGAAAGCTATTGATTACCCCCCCCTAGATTTTGGAGCCACTATTGCACAGGTGATCTCTTCTTCACTTGCTGATCTCCACCATAAAGCAGTGTGTTCCGCATTCTTGTGACAATAGCCTGACATGTACATCAGTGGTCTCTGCTTTCTCCAGCACAATTTTTAAAAATGGTAAAGCGGAATTGGCCATACTTGATCATACCTTTAATCCCAGCACTCTGGAGACTGCGGTAGGAGGATCACAGTGAATTTGAAACCAGTCTGGGCTATAGAGTGATATTCCAGGTCAACTTGGGGCTAGAGTAAGACCCTGCCTCAAAAAATGGGGAGAGAGAAAAAGGAGAGAGAGAGAGAGAGAGAGAGAGAGAGAGAGAGAGAGAGAGAGAGAGAGAAATAAAAAAATGTCAATAACACTTGAAAACCACTGCTGATGGGGGAGTTGGGGTGGGTGGTGCAATGAGAAATCTGGGGAAGTGGCAAGCCAAGTACAGAAAAGGGTAGGAGTCATTAGTAGGGCACGAGGGTGTGCTGATGGCCAGGAGGAAACCTGAAGATGAGGCAGGTTCTTCCCAGGCTGATATACCTGGGCCCTACTTAGTTAGAAATGCAATTTTATCGCCATCTGTATCATGCAGTAACAGGTAAGGGATATGGTTAAATCACTTTCATCTTGATGGTATTTTATTTTCAATAGCTTGCCACAAAGACTCACTCAATGTACATATTTAAGGACAGCTTGTCCTTTTAAAAATCATCCCTTTCTCTTCATAATCAAAGGATACATATTGAGACCACAGCGAATTTGAATGTTCTGTTCATGGCTTATTTCACCCTGCTGTTTTCCATTTTAAATGTTCCTCCTTGGTCCCTTTTTAGAAACTAAAACTCCAAAGGAAGTGTTAATTTGTCTTAAAAATAGCTTTTTATTAACAGAATGATGCAATAAATGGGACCACTTATTAAGAGCTTGATTACTTCATGACTAAAAAGTCAGCTGCATAAAAAATGAATCATACTGATATCCTGTGAATGCTATATTTTTTAAAGCCCAATTTAAAAGAATTAATTGTAAACCAGGCTTGGTGGTTCACACCGTTAATCCAAGCTCTGGGAAGTAGAGGAATTGTCATGCATTCAAGGCCAGCCTCCAAACAAACAAACAAACAATTATAAATGATGCTACTTTTAATGAAGTCCATCAATAAACTGAAAACTCCCCTTTCATCACACTCCCTAGAGATCACCACTATTAATAGGTTGGTGAACATGCAAATAGGCATACATATTCACGAATGCATTAACCATACACATTTGGTTTTGTCATATTTAATTTTTGTCTTGAGGTAAGTACTATTGTTCATTGCTTTTAAATTTATATTGTGTAAAATTTGCTCTTTTTGGTATATAGGTCTGTGAGCACAGCAGGACACAATATTTTTTAAAAACAATTTATTTTTATTTATACGCATGTATGGGCACCAGGCTCTTTTACCACTGCAAACAAAATGATTGCCCCACTTTTTTCATCAGGCTTTATGTGAGTGACTAAAGAATTGAACCCAGGCTGGCAGATTTTTCAAGTAGGACACTAACTGCTGAGCCATCTCCCCAGCTCCCTCTACTACACACTTTTTTTGACTTTTCTTGATAGCTTCCATAATTATAGACCATAAATCATTATGATTCCCTCACCTCGTATCTCTTTCCCTTCTCAATTACTCTGTGTTTTGTTTCAGTATCTTCATCTTTTCCTCCCTTTATACACATTTTTTTCATTCAGTCTAAAGAGGGTCACATTGTAGATATTTGCTAGCAATCACTTCCTGCACTTTGTGTATCTTAGCTGCCTTTCCATGCAGTATCTTACAAGTGGCGTACTGGAGCCAGTACATTCCAGCTTGCAGTAGCCACTTGTCTATATAATAACTGGTTGTACATATCTCCTCCCAAATCTGTGTCAGGTGTCATTCCATGACATCAAGATGTTATCCTGAAATCTACCATGGTGGAAATAGTTATATTATCAAAATAGGCACATGCTGGAAATGAGGAGTCTCCATTTATGGTTGTTAAAACATTTACCATGCCTAAACCACTGCACATGGCTCTCTGCAATTGAAGAGAATAGTATCCCTTACACTGATGGGCCTTAATTTCTTTAATCACTTCATAGGGTATTTATCACATTTATTATCACCTTGGGAGAATGTGTAGAGTGATTTGATTCACCATGAAGCAAAGCAAATAAGTGTCAGAAGAAGGGACTTAAATCCACAGTCAATGAGGTATTAATGGTGATAGCATTTCAACTATGACATTGATGAGAGTTGATATAGAGAAGTGAATATACATTGGGATATTTCAATGTGCTGCAGTATGAAAAAAAGATTTTCTCTAAAAAGAATCCATCCCATACAGATAGCTGTTGCAGAATATGGAGCTGTGAAACTATAATCTTTTATTTTCAATTCACTTGCCAACTTTACCTTCAAGAAACCTCTGTGACTCAAATAAACAAGCTGTGGAAACCAATGTAGAAATGCAAGATCTCTTAGATGAGCAGAGGAAATTTACGCTGAAATGTAGCAGCCTGTCTGTACCAAAAACAGAATGTGACTCAGCAGAGGGGAAAAAAACATGGGTCTGAAATGAAAAGCAGTAGGGCAGCTCTCATTCTCTGCAGTGCCTAAGTTGTGAGCCATTACCAACACTAGGCAGGTCTTGACCTGGCTTACTGAACTGATGTCACGCTGTCCTGGGTTAATGTAGTAAGGGGAAAAATGCAGTTGACTCGGTGATTTTTGTCTTTTTTTTGAAATTATTTTTAAGGACCCATAGGAAGTAATGAATTTCCATTATGGCATTTTCATACATATATTTACTTATTTCACTTCATACACTTTATTTTTTCTTTAAGATTTTGTATTTACTTATTTATTTAAATTAGCATATAATGATTAAGTTTTTTGGTTTTTATTAACTAATTTATTATTATTATTATGAATTAAGTAGAAACTTTCTATGAATATGGCATGTGTTGGTAGCGCCATTTCCCTCCTCCCTGCTCCTATTCAAGTGAAGGCCTCCTCTATAGCAGACTCCTAGCTAGGGCCCAGGTGAAACCACAGAGGAAGTGTCAAGATGAGCAAGAGTGCTGCTTCAACAGTGAGCCTGTCAACCTGTGCCAGTATGATGGAGACAGACACTGAGGATACTCAAAACATTCCAAAGCAGTATTCCAGAAGCTGCACTTCAGGAGATTTAAACTCAGCCACCATGGTTCAGGGAATTTTGCAGAAGAGGGGTGGAAAAGGTTGGAAAAGCCATGGTGGGGGGGAATACCTAGAGGCATTGCCCCCACCCAATGACTAATTCTAATTTTGGTTGTTTGAAGAACCTTCACACTGATGTCAATAGTGGCTGTACTAGTTGACACTCTCAGCAGCAGTGTATAAAGTTTCTTATTTTCACACATCATGGCCAGCTTTTGTTGTTTGTTTTCTTGATGATAACCACTCTAACTAGGCTGGGAAGAAATCTAAAAGTAGTTTTAATTTGCATTTTCTTGTTGGCTAAGAATGTTAAACATCTTTTCAAACATTTAATGGAATTTTCTAATTCTCCTTTTGAGAACTGTTTGCTTGGTTCATTAGCCCATTTACTGATTGGATTTTTTTTGTTGTTGTTTTTCGAGATAGGGTCTTGATCTAGCCCAGGCTGACCTGAAATTCACTATGTAGTCTCTGGGTGGCCTTGAATTTATGGTGATCCTCCTACCTTTGCCTCCAGAGTGCTGGCAAATTGGATGTGTGTGTGTGTGTGTGTGTGTGTGTGTGTGTGTGTGTGTGTGTGTGTGTGTTTGGTATGGTGTGGAATGTATGTGATGTTCTTATTAGTGTTTTTTTATATTATAGATATTAGTCCCATCTGTTGTATAGTTGGTAAAGATGTTTCCCTATTCTGTTGGATGCTCCTTCTGTTGATGGTTTTCTTTGCTATGCAGATGTTGTTTTTGTTTGTTTGTTTGTTTGCTTGCTTGTTTTTTTTTTCATGTGGTCCCATTAGTCAGTTTTGGAATGCTATTCTGAAAGTCCTATGCTTGTATCTTGAGGTGTCTTTTCCTATCTTTCTCTTGTGGTGCAGAGTTTTGGTTCTTATATTCAAATATATTATCCATTTTGAATTGGTTTTGTGCCAGGTGATAAATAAAGATCTAGTTTCATCTTTCTACAGCTACATATTCAGTTTTCCCAGCACTACTTATTGAATAGGCTGTCTTTTTTTCCAATTACATTTTTTACCTGTTATTGTAAGTTTGATGTTTATGTCAGTGGGTTTATTTATGTCTGCTTTGTTCCAGTGCCAGATTGTTTTGAACATTAGGTATCAACATTGTTCATTTGCTTAGTATTGCTTTGGTTATTCAGGGACTTTTGTGCTTCTTTATAAATTTTAAGGTTATGTTTTAGTTCTGTGAAAAATGTCATTGGAATTTTTATGGGGATTCCATTGAATCTGTAGTTTACTTTGGCTGATATACCCATTCTCACAGTATTGATTCGGCCAATCCATGAGCGTGGAAGTTATAGAAAAATAGTTTTTGTGCCTTAATGATTATTAGAAAAGGTTAAAAAATTGTTAACTCTAACCCATACTTATCTTTTTAAACTTTTTATTGATAGCTTCCATAATTCTAGACCATAAACTTAAGTATTCCCTCCCTCCCCCATATTTCTTCCCTCCTCTCAATTAGTCTCTACTCTGTTTTGGAGTCATCATCTTTTCCTCCCATTATGTGAAGGCATTGTCAGGCACTACGAAGTCATGAATATCAAGACCATTTTGTGTCTGGAAATTTGCATTGTAAGCAGTCGTACCCTTCCTTTGGCTCTTACAATCTTTCCACCACCTCTTCCACAATAGACCTTGAGCCTTGGGAAGTGTGATAGGGATGTCCCAGTGCTGAACACTCCACTGTCATTTCTTCTCAGCACTATAGTGACTTTTGTGTTATCCTAGTGGTCACTGCATCTGAAAAAGAGAAGCCTCTCAAGCCAGAAGTGAGAGTAACATTATTATATGGGTATGCTCATTAAGAAAAAGTGCAGGTTAAGGCAGTTTGGTGGGCATAATATATGCACTTAGCCAGACAACAGCAGGTGTTACTTCCCCAAGGGCTCATGACCTTCCCCACCATAGGGTTTTGACTAGGTCACCAGTACCAGGCATGTATTGCCTCCTGAGGAGCAGACCTCCAGTCCAATTAAAGAACAATTGGTTTCCCCCAAATATATGTGCCGCTATTGCCCCTGTTGGCCCACTTGGCCTGGCTGTTGGTTTGGAAGGTCCACTGCTGTTCACCACCGTTGATAACTTCTCTCATACTCATCTTTTTAGCAAGTCTTTGACCAGAACACTTGTAAAATTGATCAATTGGCTCAATTCCTGGCTACTTCCACCATCTCCACTCTTACCACCTTCACCACTACAAGATTGTCTGGCACACACTGTAGCCTGCAGTACCAAGTACATGAAGCAAACATGAACATGAGTTGTACTCCTTTGAAAAGTAGGGTTTTGCTTCCGCAGAATCATATGTATTTACTGGTAGAACAAGATGTTGGTTTATGTCACTTGACCACCCAAGAAAATCAGCCAGAAATTCTCAGAGTGGAATACTTACCCATCATGCAAAAGACACTGGCTTCCATGCCCATCACTGAAAGAAAAGTTATCCCTTATTAAATCTTATATGTAAGAATTTTAGTGGGTCATGGCAGTGCACACCTTTAATTCCTGAACGTGGGAGGCAGAAGTAGGAGGATCATTATGAGTTTGAGGCCAGTTTGGAATTACATAGTGAGTTTCAAATCAGCCTGGGTTAGAATGTGATCATACCTCGAAACAAACAAACAAAAGAATTTCGCAGCAAAGGTTCAATTTGTAACGATGTTTTAAATATAAATGGTTAACATTTTATTGTTTTTATCATACAAATATTGGCCATAATTTGAATATAAAAACGCAGAAAAATGAATAAAAGAGTTATCTTTAATTATACCTTTAAATATGAGCTTTAATTAAAATGTTTATAAAATTTATACATGATCCAAAGACTGTTTCATGAAGGACAAATAATAAACTCTCAATTAAATATATGAAACAAAACTATTCACTGCTAGACATTACATTGAAACATACATACTAGTGTGGAAGTACTGAATCCTGTTGTCTCTTATATTAATAAATTCATCTATCACCAAACACTTCCAAACCACTACCATGGGAAGCTCTAAATTCAGAATTAATTTCAGGATGTTTATGGTCTTTGACAAGCAGTGAGAGTGGGGCTACTGAGATGTACAGGAAGCTGCCCCAATGTCCAATTGTTGGTCTGAGAAAAGTGAACTGCACCAATCTTTACCACCTGATGCTGAGATAAAGTAGCAGTCTGTTTCTTCTTTCCTCTGTTCCAGATGGGCTTGGTCTTTGCCCGAGCCTCTGCTATCTGCTTGAATTTTAACAGCATGCTGATCCTGATTCCTGTCTGTCGTAATCTGCTATCCTTCCTGAGGGGCACTTGCTCAGTAAGTCCATGCTGCCCCTAGGTCAACTTTCACATTGAAAAGAGTCCCTAGACACTTTAGTAGGACAGCCCAATAAAGTCCCTAGGAATTGAAGCTAGAGGCCTCATTTGATAACGAGATGGGTGAATAAAGTCGGAGGGGCATTGGTATGCTATGCTATGAATAAGGATGGGCATGCTATGTCAAAGACACTTATTTAGGTGTGGATTGAAGAAAGTCATTAAGCTGGTTGGTGACACTTGGCCATGATCACTTTGCATTTGTAGTTTTGCAGCCACACACTGAGAAAGCCATTGGATCACAACCTCACTTCCCATAAGCTGGTGGCATATATGATCTGCATACTTACAGGTAACTTGTGAAAACTAGGGAACTGTTTACTTCAAGGTATTCATGGCCTAGTTTCTATCACCCATGTATATATATATATATATATATATATATATATATATATATATATATATATATATATATATATATATATATATATACATTTAAAAATAGGTATTGAAGCTGGGTGTGGGAGTTCAACCTTTAATCCCAGCACTCCGGGGGCTGAGGTAGGAGGATCACCTTGTGTGTGAGGCCAGACTAGGCTACAGAATGAGTTCCAGATCAGCCTGGGCTGCTTCCAAACCTGAAAAACATGAATTTGTATCGAATAGTGACTCACAACTCTAATCCCAGCATTGGTGAGGCTGAAGTAGAAGGATCACCAGGAGTTCAAGGCCAGCCTGGAATAAAGTAAACTGCAGGATAGCATGGGATGAGATTGAGACCTTGGCACAAAAATAAATTTTATTGTACACTGGACACTTTTTGAAGCATTTATCTTATTTATTTACAAGGAGAAAGGGATAGAGAGAGAGAAAGAGATAGGAGAGAGAGAGAGAGAAAGGATGGGTGCACCAAGGTCTCCTGCCAAATACATGTGTCACTTTGCATATCTAGCTTTATATGAGTGCTGGGGAATCAAACTCATGCTGTCAGGCTTTGCAA